>APFE030863242.1:0-10083 GCA_000404065.3 Pinus taeda | reverse complement strand
TGGATGTCTTTGGACAGGACCTCAAGGTTGGTCCTGATATAATCGGCAACTGATTGTGGTTGCTGCACTGCTGGTGTGAAATGGCTCATTATCATTTTTCCCTCATGTGCATCATATGCAGACATGAGTCTTTGCTGGTTTGTGGGAGCCATTTTTAATAGATGATTATATAATTGCAGCCTTAAGGGTTCATTTCTCTTTTTGATGTCCTTAAATTGCTGCTTGATGCTTTTCTCACCTTCCCTCTATTGGCCTGAGGAGCTAACTTCTCCTCCTGTTGCCCTTTCTTGTTCTTGTTGGAAGGAGCTGGCTGAGGCCTCCATGCTGGGCAGGCCTGTACCTGAAGTCTGCCCTATTGGCATTTCTTCTTCAGAGAAAGGGTTTAGCCTTTGTCTCTTCTCCCCTTGAGTTGGTGATGCAGTAAGGGGAGTCTCTTTGTCCCTTTTCCTGTTTACGTCCTCTCTTTGTGGGGTTTGGAGGACAGAAGAATCAATCCTTGAGTCTTTCCTGGGAGGTGCCATTTGTGTTGGCTGCTACTGTGTGGCCATTGGGGGCTCTGCTGTTTGTTCTCCCTGCCCTGGCTGCTCCTTTTGTGGCTGTGGTACCTATTGAGGTTTTTGAACCTGTGCCTACTGTACCTGTTCCTGTTCCATCTCTTTCTCCTTGCCTTTGTTGTGAGCTTGGCTTGTAGTTTGGACTGCCTCCTGATGTGCTGTAGAGGATGAGGCAGTTGCTCCTGCTTGAGGCTTTGGCAGAGAGTATACCTGTGCAGGAAGTTCCAAGTCAGCCAATTTAAGAAGTCTTCTTCTTGCTCTCTCATTCAACTCTTCTTATGTGATAGGTTCCTCTAGTGTGCCTCTTTTCCATTTTGGTTGATTGGCATATTGTTCAATGTGAGGAATCCTTACATGGTCATAGCTAGATAGCCTATATTTGACCCTTCTTAATGATATGGAGTGATTGGGGTCATAGATTTTCCAGAGGAAAATGGTCTTCAAGCCAAGGCCTTCCAGCTTTCTATCAGCTTCTTTCCAGCCTTCCTCCCTTTTGTTCAAGACAAGGTGGCCCAATTGGTTTTTTACTTTCAGCTGTGCCTTCTTGCCCTTGCCTGAGAAGTGTATCATATCAGCATTCCCAAATTGCCTAAAGTATTCAAGGGCAAATAGTCTCATAGGCACATATTTGGGCAATCTGTATGGGGCTAACTCACAACCATATATTCTGATTACGGTGTAGTTTTGGTAAAAATACCAATCCCCAATGCTGTATACTTTGGATAACTGCAGGATTCTCTGCATCTCATCAGTCAGTCTTGGAGGAGGCGAGCTTAGGAACAAGGACATGGCTGGGTGAATGAAGAGGTCTATGAATTCGTTGTAAGTGTATGGAGAGTAGGCTCTGCAATGAAACACTGAGCTCCAATACACCATAGACCTTGGATTGCCTTGTGCATCCGTTCTCTTGACAATGAATGAGAATTTCTCATGCTGATAATATAAAATCAAGTGGGAGATGTAGGAGGTGTATCTGAACACCTTCTCTCTAGACAGGTTCATGAACTGCTCATTCATCTTATCTGATATGTAGGTGGCATAATCATAACAGATTGGGGTCTTGCCAAGGGCAACCATAGTCATCATCACCAGCACAGTTTCATCTATATATTCAACTGATTTGTACCCCAAGATGGAACTAACCATATCTGCAAGGTCTACACCCAATTGGTTGAGGTAACCAGCAAAGATAGGAGGGTACTGCACAGTGTCAGAGTTGATAAATATTTGGTTGAGCTTTGTGATTTATGCATCTGTCAGCATCTTAGCTCCTTGGTTTATTAGATCCAATAGAGACAAGGGAACCAATTTCTTCTGATTCTTGAACTGTAGCATCTCTCTAATGGCCTCAGGGGTCATGTAGAATACAACTGAGCCTGAAGGGTCAAGCATAGCTCTTTGAGTGGGGTCATAGCAGACAGCACACAGATGAATCATGTCAGGGAATTGGTTGACCTGAGGGAGCCTGAAAATTGGGAGGAAGGAATCCCAAATGCCTAATATGTCTGTCCCATCCACATGTTTGGCCTTAAGCTCATTCAGCAAGTGGAGGTGGAACTTGCTGTGTGATGAGGAATCCTCTGAGATTTGGTAATCTAAGTCTGCCAAATCCTGCCACTCCAATTCTCTCTGAGGGGCATTTAAGGGAGCAACATTGAGGGCCACCGGTGCAACTGGAGTCTCCATGGTTACTTGCACTATGTTTTGTATGAAGACTGTTGTTTCTTAGATTGGGCAATAGAAAAAGAGCACTGCCTGAGTGAAAAGGTGAATTGAGAAATGAAGGGTAATAGGGTAAGTTTACAGCAATTGAAATACTGTTTCAGTCACTTGAGAAGGCAACTCTTTGTCTTTAACAGACCTTCCTCAATAATTAAATGTAGGTTCCAGGTTTCTGTTCACGACTGCGCGAACGAAAATGCAGGTTTTTAATGAAGGTTGTGTTAAAATAGGCTCGGCTAATTAATTTAGACCGTTAAATTTTCAAGTGGGAGCTGGGTGCAGAGAATTCACCGGTGAATTATACGTTTTCAGTGCTTTTAAGTGAGTTTTTCAGTTATTGCAGACA
Organism: Pinus taeda; assembly: GCA_000404065.3. Classification (NCBI taxonomy): domain Eukaryota; kingdom Viridiplantae; phylum Streptophyta; class Pinopsida; order Pinales; family Pinaceae; genus Pinus; species Pinus taeda. Next base: position 7,461 of record APFE030863242.1, on the reverse strand, counting down.
AAAACCAGGCTTTAGAGAAGACTTGTAGGGAGAAATACCTGGTAAATCGATGGGTCGGGTCACCAATGCAGGTGGGTAGGCGCGCCGAAGGTCTTCTGGTCGATTTGAGCAGGTTGGTGCAATTGGTCGTAAAATGCATGCAGAGGGCGCAAGAATAGTTTTTTGCAAAAGTGCAAAAAGAACGCGAAAATTAACAAAATATGGCTTTTTTGGGACATTCGCGCCTTTTTTGGATGACGTCAGCATGATGTCACCAGGTGGGTCAGGGTCGGATGACGTCAGCATGACATCATCAGGTGATGTGGCGGCCTATGACTGGTCCACAGGGGTGGTGAGGTGGCAGACAGGTGGAGCAATGGTGGACGGGGATTGTGGACACGGCGATGACGCAGGCAGTGACGCGGCGCTGACGCTGGTAGGCAGTTTGACGGAAAACCGGAAACCACGGCGGTATCATATTGGACCACTTATGCTACGGAAAGGAATCTGTCAGAGGGAGCTCCAATGCGATTTGGGGGCGACGCGTGGACCCGGCTTGACGTCAGCGTCTGACAGATATCGGACGATATCCTCCGGAAGTCGGGGCCGGTCCGATATCCACGTCAACCGTCGGATGAAAAGGGCTTGATCGAACGGTCGACGAGCCATTGAATTGCATGGATGATACGGCGTCGGGCGGGTATTTAAATATTATTTTCCTTGGGATTTGTGACCGGCGGGGCCCTTAGAAATGTTAATGATTTTTCATAGTTTCTAATGTATTTCTAATTTATATCGCGTACGGCCAAAACTTTGGGATAAGGCGGACAACTATGGTTTTTTAATGAAATTTTTCAAAATCGCGGATTGGTTTCAAAACTTAGGCAAAGTGGTTTTTGATATAATTTCGCAAAAAAGCGCAAATAGGTCCCGACCTTAGGATAAGGCGGATAAAGTGGCTTTTTCCATATATTTTGCATTTTTGAGTGGGTCTAAGGGTGAAAAAGGGTTTTTTCAAGGTTGCTTAGGCAAAGTGAAGGGTGGGCTAAGTAGATGAGTTTCTGAGGGATGAAGAGAGGTTAGGATTGGGTTCTCAGACTGACCAGATGTCAATTTGATTCCCTGGTAGTGAATCATATGGCTATAATGCCAAGGAGGGGATATTTATAGAATGTTTGGAGTTTATACACCATGGTGTTATAATAGTAGGGAAGGGTGACATAGGGAGTTAGATAATAGAAGTTAAGGGTTAATGTGGAGGGAGAAGGTGAATGAGGAGTGATATTACTAAGTTTTCTTGAAAACAACTTAGTATTAGGGAGTAGATCAAAATGAAAAGAACTTTGCGCAAGAAATGTGGCTTCTAAAGGCAATAAGGACCAACATAAAACCTTGAATCTCTCTCATAAACACACCTGGTGAAGGGATGTTAGTAATGAGTGATGAATCAGGAAAAAAGGGAAGTTAGACATGCTTCATTATGTTGTTTTCCTTGTATTTGATCAGCAAAATTCAGCTTGGAAGGAACACCACTTCTGCAACCCCATCTACCTACCCAACTATTTTGCCTAGCATTTTTTGTTTCTTCTTGGAGGGTGCACTTGGACTTGCAAACCCTTATGTGCCTTTTTCTTTTTCATTGGCTTTTTCCTTTGATTTCCTATCTAGCACTATCCTTATGTCTTCCAAGGCCCCAGATTAAGCAGTTGGGAACCTTAGCTTCTCTGCCTAACTACTAATCTGCCAAGATTAAACAGTTTGGACAGACTTCTTTCTCTATTCTACAACAAAAATTGAAACATGGCATGATCCAGATTAGAGTGTTGGACCATCCATCAAAATTTAATAAACATGAAGGCATGTACACACCTTGCCTTTCCTTGGAAATATGGGATCTTTGTACCAACAAAGCAGAGCATATTTGGCATTTAAATTTTCCCATCATGAAACATGAAACCTATTGGTATAGGTATCCAACAGATAGCATTGACAACATGGAGAACAATAGAGGAGTCATAGTTCCCCACTTTGGACCCATATATATGCGAGGTTGTGAGGTTTTTCTTGATGTGGGCTTCTAAGGAGTCAGCCTGTGTTACAGAGCATAAGATGTTTTGGGTCTTGTTTGAGATGGATTTTCACACCATGATTAGCCAAAAGTTGGGGTTGTCACCAGTTTTGTTTGAACAATATAAAGTGATTGCAAACTTCAAGGTGGACTTTCACCATGTACACATTCACGCCAAGAAGGACTTGGAGGAAGTATGGTATGAGCTTCCACTTTTGGTCACTAATGATGATATTGTGCAAGTGGCAAGAAACAAGCCAAGTGATTAGCTAAATCCACTGATGGAGGGAGAAGAGAAATAACAAGCAAGCACCAGTAAAGTAGTGGTAGATTTTTCTAGTTCATGGACTGAGAAGTAGCCAAACAATGTAAACTTTGAAACGGGAACTATAAACTCAAAACGGGAACTCTGGCCAAAAAATGCCAAAAAAACATCAAAAATAGTGCTAAAAACAAAAAGTGTGTATACTGGAACAATGGTTTTTTTTTTAGGGCTAATTTTGAACATGTTTTAAAAATGCCAGTGAAAACAAATTTTTCGTGCAAAATATAGCTTGAAAACGAAAAAGTGATTATAATAGAACGATGATTTTTTTTTAGGGTCAGTCTTCAAAATTTAAAAAAATGCTAGTAAAATGATCTAACAACATAAAAGTGTCTCATAACTTCTCATTTAACACCATATGAAAATCAAAATTTTTATTTCAAGAGACGATGCATACATCAGTTAGATAAACTGTCTTAAGCAATTATTCAAAATCACTCATATTTTCTTGCATGCCATCAGAATTCACATCTTTCGATGAGTCACTGGATGTTGATGAAGATGTTCCATATTATTCTCTTTCATCAACTAGTGCCCCATCTGAGTCCACATGCATGCCCATCATTTCAGGTTTCAAAATTCTTCTATATCTACGACTGGTTTCAGTAGACTCCCATCTCAATACTGTTCCTTCTGGTAACAACCTTTTCAGAATCTCTATCGTCTTGAAGTGAAGAGTTCCCCTCTTTGTTAAATTGAAGTCATAAACAAGTATGTGAACGTCCTCCAATTTCAATATGTCTGTGCGGCGACGATTTATATTCGTACCCTTTCTTTTTCTCTTTCCGCCATTTTTTTTGTCAACTACCATCTCTGGCTTATGCACACCATTGAATGGGTGTGTATTTGTGGCATACCAATGTACTTCAACAACTGTAACATCCTCATTTTCTGTAAAGACCTTTATAACTTTAGCAACCCAAAATGGATAGCCATTGAGATCTCCATCTTCTAGTACAACGATCATGCAACCCTCCTTAATATCTTGTACTGAACCCCTGTAAAGGTCTTCCATGGCTTCAAGTTGTGCATGAGATCTTCTGGAACCAATATACATCTCTCTTTCCTCTGCCTGTGAAGAATTAATGATACCTTGAGATTGTTGTTGTTAAACAATGTTTGTTTCCTCATGTGCATTCGACACATTTGTGGCCAAATAAATGGATTTTTCAAAGGTATATCTTCATTTGTTCTTGTTGAAATGATATCACTTTGATTATTGAAAAATGACTCCCACCAAACTGAATCAGCAATGTCAAAGTACTCATATGTATATCTAATACATTTTTTTATTTCTTCTTGGCAATCAGAATAATTTATATCTCTGTTTTGTTTGCGTGCAGTATGAACTTCTCCAACTGATTGTAATAACAATATTTTCGATGCAAATATTGGATGATCTAGAATGAACTTCAAAAATTGCAAACCTGATAATGGTGCCCATTCTGTAGTAGTTGAATACTTCTTGCCCCATATTAGTGTTTTCCCATCAATTTTTTTGACACGAAATTGATGTTGGAAGCTAATGTCATTAAGTTGTTCAATGCATTTATCCTCACCATATGATCCCATAATAAACCTTCGCATGTCAACGGTTTCTTCCAACACATCAAAAGTAGGCTCTGGCATGTATGATTTCTTAAAACATTCAATTAATGATGGAAAGCTCCTAGCTTCCTTCCCCCTCAATGTGGCTGAAAAACGACTGAACATCTGATCAATATGGTCATGAGTGTGCCCAACAAGAAGCAAACCAACCTTTACCTTCTGAAAAATTCTCAATTCAACATGCATGTTTAAACATCCAAAAACAACCTGATTTTTGTTTTCACGGCAAGTGTTGTCCAGTTGTAGATACAAAACTTTAGGAAGATTACCAGACCAATGTGAAAGCACATCATGAATTATGGTTATGGTCAGATTTGCATCATTATGAATATTTGGAGCTGTGAAGTACACCTTTGGCAACATTTTCCCATTGAAGACCATACAACCGACCAAGTAATACTGAATAAATTTTTCCTCCTGTAAATTTTTGGGTGTGCGAACAAAATGTGGTAAAAGTGTTTTCTTCTGGTCCATACCATCAATTATCAAACCCAAATATTTTCGGATTATCATAACACTTCTTTCGTGCTTGTACAAACTTTTTCCGTTCATTTGTTTGTGTTTCACGATGCTCTAAAGTTCTTTAAACAATTGAATTCTAACAACATAAAGAAAAGCCATTAAGAAATATTTTTCATACTTGATGAATATACAATCTTAAAAGTTAAAGTATTTAATGCCTACCTCTTTCTGACCCTTCACATTTGTTCTTTTTTTGATTTAAGAGAAGCACATGTACTGCAAATCCCCATCCTTGTCTTCTTAGGAATACAGACATTGTTGAATTCTTTCTTCCATATCTTCACAAAATATGGATATGTAATAAACCAGCCATGTCCCTCAGCACCTTCTGCATATTCTTTGTATAAGTTGTAGAATTAGCGTCTCGAAAAATTATCTGGAATATGTATTGTCTCTCTATTTGGCATACACTCTCCATGCTTTGAAAAGAAATCTTTCATCCATGACATTGCAATGTTTGATAATGGCCCAAATTGTCCTTTACGACGTATTTCAGAATAAAATGTGGGATCCTTTTCCAAATTTTCTTGAATTCTTGAGAGATGAAAATTCCCAATCGAATGAAACATTTTGAAATCTTTTCTACAGATAAATAAAGTCTTAATATGATAATCATAACCTGACAATGTAGATTGCATGCCCCCAACTAAATATGAATTTTGTATGCTTTTATTCATTGACAAATATCTCTTCCTACTCTCAAATGCAAATTTGAAATCCATATGTTTCAAGCAATCTTTTTGGCAACATTCACTTGAAATGAGTGCACTAATAGAACTTCTTCTCGTCAGATATTCTGCTCTACCCCTTGTATAACTAGAACATATTGCATTGATACGAAAAGGTCTAGTCCTACTCCTCGATACAATATTTCTTGGCAACATCTCCATTCATTAAATCATCATTTGTATAAGGATTTTTATCATCATTAAGAGGAATGTTATCGACACTATGATCAACTATGCTTTTCAAATACTGACTTGGAGGATATTCTTCATCTTCCCTTTCTTCAGTGCTATTGTCATAGTCCATAGAATTCGGACTCAATGGAAATTTTGACTCGATGCTTATTGGATATTCTTCCTCTTGTGCATTTTCAGTGTTTCTCTCATGGTCCATAGAATTAGGACTAAGTATATCATTTTGTCCTTCATCACTGATACCTTTATACTCATTAGAATTATGACTAAGTGCATCATCATGTCCTTCATCACTTCTTCTTTCATAGTCCTTAGAATCAGGACTAAGAGGACATTGTGACACTCCATTCTTTTGAAATTCATCGTCGCGCTCTTCATCACTATTGCTGTCATAGTCCTTAGAATTAGGACTAAGTGGACACCTTGACACTCCATTATTTTGAGTTTCATCATCCCGCTCTTCATCAAAGCTGCTTTCATAGTCCTTAGAATTAGGACTAACTGGACACCATGGCATTCCATACTTTTGAAATTCATCATCCCGCTCTTCATCAAAGTTTCTCTCATAGTCCTTAGAATTAGGACTAACTGGACACTGTGACACTCCATACTTTTGAAATTCATCATCATGCACTTCATCGCTGCTGCTCTCATACTCCTCAGAATTATGACTAAGTGGACACTTTGACACTCCATTCTTTTACAATTCATTATCACATTCTTCATCACTGCTACTCTCATAGTCCTTAGAATTAGGACCAAGTGGACACCGCGACACTCTATTCTTTTGAACTTCACCATCTTGCTCTTCATCACTGCTGCTTTCATAGTCCATAGAATCAGGATTAAGTGGACACCGTGAGACTCCATTCTTTTGAAATTTGTGATCAAGCTCATCATCACTACTACTTTCATAGTCCTTCGAATTCAGACTAAGTGGAATATGTGACTCTTTATTTATTTCAAATTCTCCATCTCCTCTTTCATCTGTGTTGCTCTCATAGTCCTTAGGATCAGTACTAAGTGGAAGAATTGACTTTCTATTCATAGTGGAAGAATTCCCACTATATTCATCCATATGAATAGAGTTGTTATGCGACAAAGATGTTGATGCTGTATAAATCGAAACTTCACTATCAGGACAATCATTCCCTTTCAAATAGAAGATGTTCAATGATGCAAATGGAGAGTCTCCTAAAGATATTATATAGCTTAGAGAATGAAATTTTCCCTCCAAAATATTCCCTCCAAAAAAATTTCGCGAAAATATTTTCCTCCTAAAAGTTTGTGAGATATATTTCAGTTTATTATTTTACTATGCAATTTAATGATAAATGTAAACTTAATTTTTTTTATGAAATAAATCATTAAAGTTAAAATTGTAAACTACAACTTCTACCTAAATAATTTTAATAGTCAAAGTATATAATTTTTACTAAACAATAGAATGTTTTTAAAAAAAAAATTAATACATTTAGAAACAAGGTAATCCCACATTCACCCTGCTATAAAACAATTCCAAACTGTTCACTTTATCATATTTTCATTCATCACCATAAAAAAATTAACATGTTAAAATTTATCAAAACTAATTAATCTAGCATTCATCGTACGATAAAACATCTTCGTAGTTTCACCTATATATTCCATTATCACTATTACTCAAGTTACATCAAGGTTTTCTGAGGTTCATCAAAAGACTTGGAGCGAATTTGTGGAGTAGCTACATTGGGATCAACAACATATTCAACAAAGAATTTCCACAATTGAAAGGTCAGTTAAATTTTCTTCCTTGAAATTTCTCATATTAAATTAGTTTAACGAAGTAGATTTATTTTCTAAACTTAAAATTTTCTGTCAACCAAATTAAAAAATATTTCCATCATGAGCATGGTGGACCCGGAGCAACCCCATCCTGCAATCGACCGGCCACTAGATTTTTTTTATAAACTTAAATTTTTTTGTCAATGAAATTAACAAATACTTTCGACATGAACATGGTGGGCCCAGGGAAACTCCATCCTCCATGCCCACCCCAT
>APFE030863240.1:0-21069 GCA_000404065.3 Pinus taeda | reverse complement strand
TTACTTCTCATCTTCGTTTTCATTGTCTTATTACTGTTGCTCTGGTTTGTTATCTTTATCATGACGATTTCCCTAAAAAAAAAAAAAAACTTTTTTTTATTATTACTTAGGGATAAGAGCATAGGATTTATATCTTCCTATTGGGATGATAAGACTTCTTCCACCATTCCCACTCTTAAGGAATGTTGAACCACCCTTATGTGTAAATAAATAAGAAAAAGTGCTCTGCAAAAAGAAAAAAGTAAATATGGATTATCAATTGTCAAATGCAGGATAGGGGGTCTCATTAAGAGCCAGCCTACCATGATCATAAGGATGGAAGCGAAGTGGCATTCCCATTATAGCCACCACACCAGGGATATGGTCCAAAGGTACACTAAATAAATAGACCTTGGAACAAGGGGCCTCATCACGAGCCGGCCTGCCCACGTTTCGCACCTACCTTGTGAATGGCATTATGGCTACCTGGTTATCAAGCCAGCATAATGGCCTACATTTTGACAAAATATTCTTCACAATACACAGAAAGGATCATGGTTCTGGGGGGTGAAATAAACAACTCTACCAAGGTTATGAACACCTGTCGGCAGCAGAGCTCTGTTAATGGTATTGAAGTCGTAATGGTTACACCAATAGGTATGATATCAATACTTCTTTGTCTCTTATATCCTATGAATAGATCATATTTTATGTCCCGATGTATACACTGCATGAACACTCATTACCACCAATCATGGCAACGGAACTGACAATGACTGCTGGAGATTTTGTACGATTGACAGACGTCCCATCCCCCGGCCTCGCATCATATCACGCAGGCTTTTATGTAAAACGCGATCCACCTTTTTGCCTCGATTTCAGTATTTCGTTGTCTATCTAAAACATGACATAATTTCATATGTTGTTCCTTTATGACTTGGTTACAGAATGGCTGTTGCTCCTCTATTTGACGGCTGGGACGGCCTATCAGATCGCGGGGGGGAAGGTAACCTCATTACTCCACGGATTACGTGTCAGCACACCATTTGGGGAGGATAGTGTACGGAGGTATGGCATGGTTTAACGGTATGATAATTCTATTTTTACGAAAGTTGCCACCCACAATCCATTTTTGTTGCATACTCTGTGTTATTCTCCAAAACCTTGCGACGATCACCCTCTCTACCTCTCAAACAGCACAGGAAGTTGTTGTTCCATTGGGAATTTTGAGTGGAACCATGGGGGGAAAGGCAATCCGAAGTGAACCTCAGGAGTTGACAGTTTCCGCTGCTGCCCGGGAGATCCTGGAAAAGGTGGGGTGGCTGAATTATTTCAGTTGCCTACAAGAATCGAATGAAACAGTGGCATTGGAGTTTTTGCAAAATCTGCAGGAGAACTACTCCATAGTAAGAGAGAGGCGGATAGCGGTCACTGATGATATAATTGCAGAAGTCTCAGGACTACCAGCCGCCGGACCTGTATGGACGCTAAAGAAAGAAAGACTACAAAAGATTATGGAGTTTTTCCAGGATGAAGGCCAAAGCTTGACAGTTAAGGGGAAGGGAGTTTTTCGAGCAACGTTAGGAGAATCCTGGACCGAATTAGCAAATATAGTGCAGAGCTACATTACTTGTAAAGGGAGGAAAGACGTGGTAAGACCACATCACCTTAAACTCTTAGCTGTTTTGAAAGAAAAATGTTCTGTAAATCTGCCTGCACTCTTAAATTCATTATTGCATGATGCGGCCCGAAGCCTGAAAAAGGCACAGCACGTAGAAATAGTTGTTAGCCACCATGGATTGATTCGATTGATAGTGAGCCATAGTCTCACTCAACAGCAGACCAGCTGGGAGGAGTTCATTGCAATGATCGAGGGGGGATTGGCTGCACCATCCCCAAAACCTAAACATTCCTCTAGCACACCAGAACGATCAGAAAAACGCAAAGAATTGGCAGCAGAAAAACATGTTTCTCCAAAACAAAAACATTCTTCAAATACACCAAAACGACCAGAAAAGCGCAGAAAATTGGTAGTAGAAAAACATGTTGCTAGTACACCCGAACAACCTGAGAGACCAAGGGAATCAGCCCGGCTAGCCCAGATATGAGGGAGGCTGGAAAAGAAGGAGGAGAACACCAACCAGCCAATCGAGATTACGGATGAACCTCCAGAACCAGAAGGAGGACCTTCTGAAGAAAATGCTGAACAATCTGGGACCGAGGCTGAGCAGCCCGGAGGAGTCGAGGAGGGAGACGAGCAATCCGAAACAGAAACAGAAGCTGAACACTCCAAGGCAGTCACTGAGCAGTCCAATCAAGAGGAGGAAGTAGTACAGCCGGAGGGCAGCCGCCGCGGGACCCTGTGGGTGAAGATGAATTGGCTGCAATCCTGGCCAATATGGGGGAGTATGGCCAACCCTCCAGCCCAGCAGGTCTCCCTGACGGACCTTCGGAGGAAGACACACCTGAGAAATCACATGCAGAAAAGGCAGGAGAAGAAAACCTGCCTGTTCATGATGAGCAAATAAGAGACACCAATCAGGAACAATCTATTCCCAAGACACCAGAAGAAATTCTAGACGGAGTAGGAGCAGATTTAAGGGCCATTCATGAACCCTCTGCTGAGGCAATAGAAATCGAGAAATCAAGGAGGAAACAACAGAGGTTGCTGAGCACTATAGCCCAACTCTGACAACAAATTCGGATTCTGAAAGCCAACCTGAGGATACGAAGGACCACAAGGAAAAGAAAAAGGGCCACTGCAGCAAAATCCTGTAGGACAAGAAGACGAAGGACTTATAGCCGCCCTATTGGTCAAAACCCCGCTGGAAGACCTCTGCCATTCCAAATGACATTGAAGAATAGACTGTTGTTCCTAATGACATTGAAGAACAGACTGTTGTTCCAAATGACGTTGAAGAACAGACTGTTGTTCCAATTGACACTTAAGAACATACTGCCATTCCAATTGAGGCAGAGGAACAGGAAGATGTTCCAATAACAGGGGGACCACATTAACCTTTCATTCGTGTTAAGAAAGAAAAATAGAGTAAGGAGATCCAAACAGAGGCACCACCCTTAGGGGTAATTCGGGTTCTAAACTCCAAATAGCATAACAAAAAGGTTCAGGTAAAACTCCCGGCCTCTACGGCTCTATGGAAAAAGGATCGAAAAACAAGAACCTTGCACAAGATGATGAAGCAAGCTCAGCAAGAAGCTGAACAGCTGAGAGAACAAACAGTCCCCCGGGAGAAATACGAAGAGTTACAACAGCAACTTCGGAATATTAGTCAGTATGAGAGCCAGGCCTTCGAAGGATGGCAAAAGGAGCAAGAAAAGGTTGCCAAGGTAACTCGTCGATTAGATATTATTATTAAGCAGATGGACACTGTGTGTTCTTTGTATAATGACGTTCTGACCTGTAGGGCCCCTGCTAAAAACTATGCTTTATTTTTTCTTGAACGATATTTACGATTAAAGATAAAAGCTGTTAGGGCAAGTGCCCCTATCCAAATCAATACTGTTAATGATTTCATAGATTTTTGCAAGAATTATAAAATTAAGGTTCAAAGATTATTGTGTGAATTTTACTTGCACAACCTCTTGCTAGACCAGGAAGCTGACTTAAATCCTAGCCCTTTTGTTGGTGACATACAATTGCAAGCCTTTGTTTCATTTGGGGTTAATCAGCTGAAATGGCTCAGAGCTTATAACACTTTTCAGAGACAGGAAAATAGCCTAGACTTGTGGATGAGAGCCGAGCCTAGAGATCCAGTGCTGTTATGGAGAGCACATAGGAACCTTATGAGGACCCCGGGTGTCATGGAGATATTAGGACCCATGCACGAAGACCTAATCCAACACAGTCTGGAATATTTTTTGACTATTAAAGACCTCACCATCGATGCTGCAAAATTTCGATACTGGACTTCTAGCCCAAACATCCAGCTCAGGGAACCATTCAAATACGAAAATTTTGAGCTGGTTGCCAGCTGATTGAACCTTTATGGGGAGCGTATTTTGCAAGCAGGCCCATCCTGGTTAGGGTATCGATTTCGTAGTCCAATCATTTGGCACCCTGCACCTCGATATCAGGCCTTGTATGAAATGCCTGCAGGACAAACAAATCAGTTCTTTGATGATTTAGTTGCTCATCACAGTTGTAGGCCTCCACACGAGGTTCCCTCTCCGGCCTATTCTCTTACCGCCTTGCATGTCAACTATAATGTTTTCATGAGGGCATGAAACAGGGTAAGCAGGGGGGTGTGTGGAGCACTCGAAAGGTATGCTTTTGACAAACAATTTAGTGGGTTTTCAGTAACATTTGTAAACTTTTTTGCATCATGAACTCAAATAAATAAAGAATTATAATAAAAACATGTAAGAATTAACATGGAAAGCTTAATCGCTGATAATTTTCATTTTTCTATGCAGGGAAAGGTGGAAACGAAGAGCTGTCGTTCAAAAGGGAAAGACAAAGGAGGAATAACTGTTGTCCCTCTAGAAGGGAACCAGATGCAAACGAGATCGAGCAGATCAAAGCAGAATAACCCAGGAAAGGAAGAAGGGATACTAATTCGGCGAAAAAGGGAAAGAAAAGTAAAGGATTAACAGCTTGGCGAATCCCTCAGGATCTTTGATCTTGAGGGATAATTTTTTTACTTATTTTTGTTACCTAGATATCCCCACCGTTACTTTTATAAAAAGGAACAGCATCGTTAAGCAAAGGGACTTTTTCTGTTGTAACTTTAAGTTTTCAAACTAAACTTTGATCATCGAGTTTCACTGAGACCTAGTTTACTGTACGTTTGTTGATGCGTTAATATAAAAGACTTGGTGTTTATTTCATCTTTGCATCTGGAGTAATCTAAGGCGGTGTACCATTGGAAGCTAAGGGCCCGGCTCTGAAGGACACTTGCTTTTGTATCATTATAACTTGATTCCTGCGTGGTTTGCTTATCTTTATTGATCGGTAATATGATATGCTTTTCATGTGCTATTCCATGCTCTTCTACGATTAATTCATTAATGGTTCTTTTAGGAAATCCGTGTAGTGACTCTGCATTGCATGATTGAATCTTTTCAGAGTTGATTGTATGTTAATAGTCTAAACCAGCTATTTCTGTTACAGAGCATCTCTACTGAATATTACTGTTATTGGATTCATTTGAAATCCTGATTATTGGAATCCAAAAGTAATGTTATTCTATTTGGAAACATAGTCGTATTATCCTTAATCGTCATATTACTATATTAGTGTGAGGTGTGCATATATGATCGATTACTGTTGTTCCATAATTCATCAATGAGTATTGTTCCGTAAAGTACATTCCATCCAATTTTCCCTAAGAGAGAAGATTTTTATTTCATCGCAGAGTGTGAGTTTGGTTCAATAGAGCAAGTTTGGTTCTGACTCGCGAGACTTAGTTCTTTTGATTGCTATTCCATTTACTGCCGTTCCATTTTAGACTTGTTGTTCCATTTCCTATTTGCTGTTCTATTTTACTTTCTGTCGTTCCATTTACTTGCATTTGCTGCTTTGGTGTGAGAGAAGGTCTAAGGCTTTAGTGAGCCTCAGCAGTCGCTGCCTAGCTCCCAGACCTATGGTCCATGCTCTAATTTCCTTTCCATCAGTTTCTAGAGGGATGGGTTATCGCTTCCGCACCGTTGACTGATAAGCTGTCTTGTGTGATTTTATCCTTTTGAAGTAATTTAGTCATAGTTTAGCATCTGTTTACTCTTGTATTTTCTAAACGCTGTACTACTAAGCATTACTCTGACGAATAGCCTCGGATTGAGTTACTCTTCGCAATAACAAAACGTTCCCGGATTGACTTATTAATGTGGGATAATTAGAGGTGAAAGAGACCCTAGTTACATCTCTACCTGTCTACAAGATTAGCTTCTATTTGGAGAACATAATCATCATCATACTGATCAAACTGAGGCAAATCATCAGTATAAAACACATAATCAAGCATACATGTCATATCAACAGATCTCTCTTCTCCAAGATGATCTATAAAATAATCATTATCAGTTCTATGACAACTGGGATAAGAAAGAAAATGTTTTGGATTAGAAACTTGTTCCTCTTCAATCAACAAGCCATGGTCTTGAACATCATACTCATTCCTTGTAGTGATCTTCTGCACCATCTCTTCCACTGCACTTACCAAAATGTCGACCTTTACCTCTAAAGATGTCAATTCCTTTGGATTTATGTTTTTCATATCTTCTTCCTTCAACTTTCCCCTTTTGATCAGCAAATTAGCCTCTACATCTACTGCACTGTTTTGCATCTCTTCAAGTGTTGCAAGGTTCCTTTCTCTCAGCTAAAACTCCATTTGCGGACCAAAGGCACTTGGGTAGTGCAAGAGAGCAGATCCAGGATGAGGTCTTATAGTAATAGGCATCGAACAATAGACTTGGTTAAATCTAGTAGAAAATTGTTGTACTGTCTCCCCTAGCAGTCTTTTCAGCTGGTTATACTCTTCTATAATCAAGAAAGGGTTCTGTTTGACCACCTACCTGTCGATGAAAACTTTGATGAACTGCTGGAAACCTAAGATGCTTGCATCAGGCAGGGTCTTGAACTAACTCTTGACTTTTCCTTATAAAGAAAGAGCAAACAGCTTAATACTGACATCCTCTTAATCAACTTCAAAAAGGTCAAGAAAAGACTCAAAATTCAGTACATGTTTCTCAGCAATGATGTTGTCACAGTCACCATCAAATCTTGGTAGATAGAGGTAATGATTTTTAGGGAAGGCATGGAGTATAGGAGGTAAAATAAGAGGCTTGTATCTATCTGGAATTTTACAAGGTAGTGGGGTATGTACAAAAGTTGTAGAATCAGCCTTGGTCTCTTTAGGCTCATCAGTTTGAAGATGGTCATCACAAAATTTAGAAGCAAGGTATTGATCAAGATCAAAGGCATGAGAACATTTTGTATTCACAATCTTCAAAGCGAAGGAATCAAATGTAGGTCTTGGATCTTTTCTTGAACATAGCATACTTTGTAAAACCTTCTTGACATTCTCGGGAAACGAGAAGAAATAATTTATAACAAAGAACATAATGTCTTGGATGAAATGCCAACTTGAATACCTGATCTTTCCATATTGTCCTTTCATGTTTCTGCTAGCCAGGTTCATCCTCCAGTGGAGTCCTTGGATCTAATCTCGAAACTGATTTAGAGTCGCCACGTGAATGATTTCAGCCTTCTGATGTCTGATAGTTGTCCACCATTAATAATCAGATCTAAACTTGATACATTTTGCTGAGGAACATAAAACTACGTCCCCTAGTATGGTCACCACTATGTTAGGGCCTAGATCGACCTTAGGCTAAAGGAAGGCAGGTCTAGGGTAACATCAAACCACACTTAACCTGGTAGCTAACCCTACTAGGTCGGGAGAGGGCTCTCTCCTTGCCAATCTCAATTAGAATATTAGCAACTAGGGCTTGAGATGACTGAAATGAATGTTGATTTTAAGCTAGGTATAGTAGATTAGGGTTTTTGGTTTGATTTTAGGATTTGGTTGTTGGATCAATTAGAGAAGGCAGATTGGGTCCGGGAAATCAACTTAGGGATATAGTCATGTCCTGTGGGGCAAGGTAGACAAGGGTTTATGTACTAGCAATGGATTGAGATGGTAAATTAAGACAACTGAGGAGTTGAGGAGGGCACAAGAAACTATGAGTCCCCTTCAAACAGTGAAAACATTGAAAACCAAATGCATTCCCAAGACAAAGCACTGTAAATTAGTGTATTTTGTCTATTCACCTTGATTCATTTAGTTTAGAAGAGAGAAAGAGTTGTGGACACATATAAAACATCAAAAAAACTCATTACAAAGAAGTAACAATACATAAACTCATTGTCACAAGAATCCAACAAAAATAGCTGCGAAACCTTGTTTTATTCCTTGCCAAATTGCTGATACAATGTTTAATGAGTCCAACACTTATGCCAAAGTCAAACCTTTACAAATGAATCAAAAAGTACATAATATAGGCATCAAACAACTCATGCTAGCCATTAGGGGTTGAATACATGATAATAGGGGTGGTTTCAACCATATCTAAACTAAGAACAAGAATATAGGCAGTGGAACAACTTGCCTCTAAAACTTAGGAAACCAATTCATTTAGTTCAAAACCACTTAGAACTTGATGTAGCTACCCTATGAGGTGGTTTTTCATCAATATTTACATCAAATACATCATTTACCATTCATTCATTTACCAAGGAATAAGGAAAAAGTCAACTTACAAGAAAACTAGGAGAAATCTGAAAATTTAAGCAAAACTGGCAAATTCAATTTAATGCACAACGCCAAAATTTAATGCGCAACACTTTTTCAGGGCCAGTTTTGGAGGCCTTATCTATGTCCAAATTGGGTGCATGTTGGCTGGTTGGAAATCCCTACCTGTCTAGTTTATGGAACAATTTTATTTTTCTTATTTGGAGCTCATTTTTCCCTCCAAAAATTGATTCTCCCAAGACTACTTCCTGTGTGGCAAAAAAGTGGTAGAGAGGGCACGTTTTAGGTGTTTTTTGCCCTTTTGGAGACCTAGAACTTGTCCAAAATTCCTCGCAATTTTTGCGCTTTCATATTCTTCCATGCTAATTCCAAAAATGTGAACTTGTTTGCAAGAAAGTGTCCCCATCAAAAGCGCAGTGTCGGTGTCGTTGCACACCTATTGGAAAAGCCTGTTTTTCCAATTCAAAAATTAAAAAATGACAAAATTTTCTCCAAATTTCTTGAAATTTGGTAAGAATGATCCTTGTTAGGTGCTTTTTTGGGCCAATAATGCTTCAGCCAAGATATTGAGTTTATCTTGCTCTTACTTGTTCCTCAAGGCTCTTCTTAGTTTGGCTTTTAGCCTCTTTATCCTCGCACTACAAATCTTGTTTCGGGTTAGGCAGTGGTAGGCTAAGTGATGAAGCATTTTCTTCTCTTTGTTTGCCTTCTCAAGCAACCTATCCAAGTGCATGTTCATCTTCTCCAACCAAGACTCCTTGTCATTCTCTATCTCTTGTTCAATGGAGGTGAACTTGACCTTTTCCTTCTTGGACCTTTGCCGATTTTCTTTGATGATTTACAACTCAATGAGGTTTTGTTTGTCGGTAAGATTCTTGTTGTCTTGCTCAAGGTCTAAGTCTCTTTGACCTCCTTCTATCATAAAGGCCTTCCTTCCTCCTGAGGCACTGCTGAAAATATCTAAGGTCCCTCTCCATAGGTTTTAATGATGTAGTAGCCAATGAAGAATGAAGGGATGAGGTGGGGACAAGATGAGTATGAAGAGATTTTAAAAGATAAGATGAGTGAGGTGTATGAGGATGGTGAGTGCTTGAGGCAGTGGAGGTTTTGAGGTTTTAGGGAATGATGGGAATGAGGGGAGTGAATAGGGTTTTGGAATGTAGGATAAGGATTTGATAGGGATGTAGGAGTAGTGAAGATGCAGGATTTCGGAGTTAGGGTTTGGGAATAGTGTATAGGATAAGGGTTTTATATGGAGGGTAGGGTTTTGGGAAATGAGCTCTAATGAATTAGGGATAAGGGAGGGGACTTAGGAAATTAGGTGAAAAATGGAATAGGAGAGAAACAATAGATGTTTTACAACTTATGAGAGGTGATTTAGTGATCAGTTTAGGGTTTTGAGAAGAAATTCAAAGACAACTAGGGTTTGCTTTAGATGAGACCACACAACTCAATAAACCAAGCAACAAATCTTCCTCAACAAGGTGGATGACTGTAATTATTTGGAAGAATCATTAAAGAGCTTTGGAGGTGTTTTGATGAAAAATTTTAAGTGTTTTCAACAGGTTCATAGTGCTAATTTAATGCGCAGCACCAATGTAATTTTACACTAGAAACCTGCCACAGGTGCGCAGCGCTAATTTAATGCACAATGCCTTTTTGTAAACCCGTTTTGAAGGCCTTCCTAGTGTCCAAATTGGGTGTGCGATAGCTTGTTCGAAATATTATCGAGTCTACTTTCCAAAAAATCTTTAATGTTTTAATTTGGATGTCATTTGCCCTGTCAAATGTCCAATCTCCCAAGACTGGTCAAAATGTGAAAAATGAGGTTGCCTAAATGCAGAGTGCTATTGCAGTCAAATTTTGAAGGTCTTTCTCAACTCCAAATTGAGCTCATGATAGCTCATTGGAAATATATTTGTGTCTAGTTATCATTTCACTAATCAAGAAAGTCATTTGGCCAACCAAGCCAGGAGAAATATTGATTTTCCTAAGGTCACTCCAGAGGTGCATTAACTCTCCTAAGGAAACTGTATTTTTGACATTTCTCTAAAACCATGATAGCTGTGTAAACAATGAAAGAGGATTTTCTTCCTGGGTCATTGTGGGACAAAAACCTCTCTCACGTTTTCCAAATTCATCTTTTCTTGCTCAGAAACACAGTTTGAAGAAAAATCGTCCCTTATGTGTGATCAATGGCTTGTTCCTTGGAATGACTTCTCGACAAATGGTGGAGATCTGATGTTCGATGATATTAAATGGCCTCATACCTTTTGATATCCTTCATGTCTCCTCTGCTCAAATATCTCTGATCCCATAGCCAACCCTAGCTTAGTGGGAGAGGAAATTAGGGTTTGTTCTCTTTTGCTTTTGCAGGCGGATTGGTGCTCAAAATGACTTGAGTTTTGCAGTGGCAGGTGCTTGGCAATGTCAACAGATGACCAGGATTAGCATGTGATCATTTATTACATATAGAAACCATAAAATTACATCAAATTACATGAAAAATACCAGTGCTCTGTTTTACCTCAAAACAAGTTTTGAGGTTAGAACTTCATTAAGTTTACAAATTAACAATTTTTTACTTTTCTGATCGTTATTAAACTCCTTATGTGTCTACTGACCACTTTATTTATTTTGAATTACCATGATGACAAAACCTAAGACCTAATGAAACTAAACCCTAGGATTGTTTAAAAATGAAATGAACTGGAATGACTATGAATGACTGAAAAGATGTTTGAACAAGTCAGCATGTATATGACATGAGGGAAAATGAAATGAAACCACTACTATCAGTTGATCCATGACCTAATGGAATGTAGCTGATCGAATGAGACACCTAACATGAATGCAAAAGAGAAATTTGATCACTGACGAAGTGTGAAGACATTGACACTAACACTCACAAGGAAACTCTGAGATCAATTTTGAAAATACTAACGATTTCTTAGACATGGCTGAAATGAATTCGAGATCAAACTTTTGTAAATGAAAATCCATCTATTATATTTGCCCCCAATCACTCACTTGTTGAGAGCAAACTGAAATGGATTGACAACTACTACAATGAAAGTTTTTCGAAGTAGAATATAATGTTTAAGCCACTAGACATCATGGAAAGTTGCCAAAACTAATTTCTCAATGGGAGAATATCGCAGTTCAGGGCCCACTAAGCCTTGACTCAAATAATAGATTATCTGCTCAGTGAAAGCATTATCTTCTTGAACCAGAACCATACCAATAGTTGATTCTGCTGCAGCGAGATATAAAAGGAAGTCTCTGCTATAATCATGTGGACTCAATAAAGGAGTAGAGGTTAATTCTTTTTTCAAAGCATCGAATGAGCAAAGAACGAAATCATCCCATAGAAATGGGACCCCTTTCTTAAGAAGTCTCATAAATCCTTTAGTATTCTCGGCATAATTAGCGACAAATCTCCTTAAGAAATCAGCTTTCTCTTGAAGGCTCTAAAGTTGGTGAATAGAGGATGAGGGAGGCAACTGAAGTATTTCCTCAACCTTGAAGGGATCTACATGAATCCCTTCAGTAGAAACAATGAATCCCAAGAAATGACTAGATGTGATGGAGAAAACACACTTATTCAGATTCAACTAGATTTTATAGAAATGACATCGTTCAAAAATTAGTCGAAGATGTTTGGGATGATCAATTATATTTCGAGAACGATCAGCTAAATCATCCAAGTAGGCTTCGATAACATGTTTGATATCGTGGAAAGCATATGAAATGGCCTATTGAAAGGTAGCTCCAACATTTTTAAGGCCAAAAGGCATCTTCTTATATGCAAATGTACCCCAGGGGAAATAAAATTTGTTTTATGTTGATATTTCAGAAGAATAGTGATTTGATTATAACCGGAAAATCCATCCATAAAAGAGAAAATCTCATTACCCGGACACTCATTGATAATATGCTCAATAAATGTTGTGGGGTAATTATATTTATGAAAAGCCTTATTCAAGTCCTTAAAGTCAATGCACACACAGATCATTCCCTGCTTCTTGTCAATGGGGAATGGATTCAAGACCTACTCAGTTAAAGGAATCAGGTATATGAAACCCTCCTTAAGCAACTTTTCAACCTCATCTTTGATAGCTGATACTTTTTTGGGGTTTACCAATTGAAGCTTCTTGTGAATAGGTTTTTCATTTTCATATGTCTTGATCTCATGATGGACTATAGATAATTTGTCCTAGGAATTTCCTCATCAGACGAATAAAAAACGTCTCGAAACTCTTTAAAGAGATCAGTATAAGTTCGAATTTCTTCAGGGGAGAATCAACTCCAATGAAGACATTTTCAATAAGGTTGGGATTCCTAGAGATGTTCACTGGAACATTTTTTGAAATGAAAGACATGTTACCTTCAGCCAAAAAATGTGTTGGAGCCAAAGGATTTAAAACTGCGTGAACATCACCAGTAGATGAAGGACTGGACAAGCTTGATTCTACTTCTCACAAATCAGGGAGGAAATATGATTGATGATGAAAATCATCTCAGAGTCTCTCAATACCCATCATTTCTTCTAGAATTGCTTATTTAGATGGAAAAACAATATCTAGGAATCTCATAACAGAAGTTGAATCTAGAGTCTAGGCCGGAGCGACATCCCCATCCAACTCCTCCAGTGAAAAAGGAGTAGGATCAGAGTCTTCACTGTTAACTATAGATTAATAAGCAATTTCATCTACAGACTTAGGAAATGCCATTCCACCCACTTTCCCCTCATCTAAGGTGGTGGTAGAAGAGGGTAACGTCCAAGGATCTGAAAAATAATGAGTTCTAAATAACTCTCATCGAGAACGTTCCTTGGAAGATGAAATAACATTAATTCGAGTAATAGGAGAAGAAAAACCAAAGGTACCCATTAAGGAAGAATACATTCCAACTCATAGATTCTCAATGGGTTGCTTAGGATTTTTCACTAAGGGAACAATAGATTTAGAAGTTTCATTGGATTCACCCAGAGAAGAATCCATCCGATCAACCGTTACAATTCTCCCTTCATGAGGAAAAGAGAGGATGTAGAATAACGATGATATAATAGCATCCATACTGTAAATCCAATTTCTTCCCAAAAGGAGATTGTAATCCAAATTTTCATCAACTATTTCTACTTCAATATTTATAACCTTTCCCCCAACACAGATGAGAAAAGCTTGAATAATCCCATGTGGCCTATGAGAATAACCATCAAATGTTGTTAAGAGAGTAGGTGAGAGAACAACCCGAGGTGATCCAATAGCCTTCGAACATGATATGGACATTACACATGTGGAAGCTCCCTCATCAACTATGGTTCGAAAGGTATTGGTATTTCGGTATGTAGACTTGGTTTGAAAAGCCATATGATGTGGGAGTCTCTTCTTGATATTCGACATGTTGAATGTAAGAACAAGAGAGTTTTTCGATCTACCACTCCAATTGTAGTGAGAAACACACTCCTTTGTGCTCGGCATGACTAGAGTAGCTCTAACCATGACATTGCACAAGGAATTTGAGCAAGATATTCTACAACGAAGTAGTTCTGAACTGCCTTCGCAATGGGGTTAATTGTCAAACGTTTTGTGGAGCCTTTCAACATCTGAGGTATTGACTCTACTATGAGCCTCTAGATATGGAGTGGCTCTAAAACATCAGTAGTATTCTTGGCCTTATATGATTTCAGTTCACCATAATCATGTGACTATGTAGAAACATCAATATGTGAACTCATTATATAAACATTTGATGGGTTTCCCCCTTCCTAGTTGCCCCAAGTGGGGGTAATAGTACTATCATTCACACCATCTAACAACTGCTGCCCTTGGGGAAAAAGGTTAGTTAGCACATCCTAGGAGCTAGAAGATCCTTGCTGAACCAAGAAGTGCTGAGTGTCCTGAATCTTTGGCAAAATATGAGTCAAATAGTCAGCATTGCATAACTTGAATGGAAACTTCACTTTATTCTTGGACTCTTTCTTACCCCCCTCAACATCATTGTCAGACTTATTTGCATTACCCTTCCCATCGTGATTCTTTTTCTTATCACGTCCTTTCTTCTTCCCATCAGATTTTTGGTTTCCTTTGGGGTTAGAAGTTTGAACAACATTGATAGATGAAGGTTGAGAAGGCATGGGCACTGATGGAGATGCCTGAATAGAAGAAGTAGTTTGCAAAGACAACTGCCGCAATTTGTTTAGCAAGTTAGCCGTGCTATTATCAATTGATTCGACAGAGACATATGCTACTTATGGAGGAAACTCCTTGATATATTTGTCAACTACCGTCTCATGATTTTGGATTGGCCATAAGTGGCCTAATGTTACTAATGATGAAAGATTTATGTGTCATGATATTTTTACATTTGATCTTAGATGAACATTGATGAATATATAATAGAAAAGGATGAATTTTCTTATGGGTTTTCTCCCTTCTATGGTTTTGCCTTGGTCTCCAACCAAAATCTTCATTCCTTTATTGTGTGTGCTTTTCTTTGGTTGTTCCGTAGGACCAAGGCTATATCCACGGAAACCTATTGGTTTCTTTACCTAGCCATACTCCAAATAATTCTCTACTCCAGGATTTCTAAAATAACAGCTTCATCTTGATATTTCACCTCTTCAAGATGTTGATGATGAATTCCATTCTTTATTTAGCATAACATTAATATCCCAAGTCGATGACTTTGTCATCAATATCCACAGGGTAATTTTGAGGAGGTGTTGCACATACCTCTCTAGCGATTAGATGGATAGAAGAGATTGGACTCTATTGGATAGTATGCCCTTGCATTAGAGTCAATTTTGGGACATGTAGCTTTATAAATTATCACTATTAGGAAGACTCCAAGGAACGTTGTGTCCCTTTCCCCTTGCTAGTATCTCTATTTGGTTCACTTGTTTTCACCTATGGTCCATCATCGTAAAGGGTAATTTGTTCAATGGTCAAGGCTCCAACCTGGGCCAAATTTTGTTTTTGTAGCATCATCTCTACCTTAAGTATTTTACTTTCAAGGGATTCATATTTAAGCTCCTTTTCTTCAATTTTTACTTCTCGAAACACTTCTATCTCACAAAAATATTTCTCCTTTTGTTTTTCTCTTTGATATGTTTTTGGAAGTTGGATGACCAATATGTATTTTTGTCTTCTCAACCACATTATCAAATTTTCTTCCTTGTTCATGAAGAATTCTTGAAATATCAACTCATTAGGTTCAAATTCATGTTTATATGAATAAATGGGCCTCACAAACTTACAATATTCTTTTACTAAGCTATGGGGATCATTCCTTCTAAAAAATTTTGGAAGAAGCTTAACTCTTTGATGTTGTTGAGTTCTTTGATGGCTCATATGAACTTTTTTATGGCATAGTGACATATTATTAAAGGGAAACCCAACCAGGACCTCTTATTATTATTTTTCAACAATAACAACACCTTGGATCCCATAGTTTCATAGACAAACACTTAGATGATAAGTCTGTATGGGACAAATTGAGGCATCAATTGTGGGGGAATCGAGCATCCATATATATATATATAGTTTTCCTCCTAATACCAATTTACAATCTCCTTGATGGTATACCTTGATTCATATGAAAAAGGGGATACCTGCAGTCTGTTTCCATTTCATTCCTAGAAACTCATTCACATTGCATAATGTGTCTTCCAAATACACTGACACATAGAATGAGGTGCTCTCGTTCATTTGAACATCCTTCAACTTTGAAAGGTATTTCAATAAATTGTTGAATAAAATATTCAAGCAGTTGAATATGTTGCCCAATTTAGGGAATATTTTTGTTGCCAAAGGTAGCCATTCAATCTTGTAGTGTGAAGCATTATAATCACCATATATTATACTGATCATATTTGTAAAATGGAGGAATGGATCTCATAGATTCTATGTAGGTTACTATTCATTATTACATTTTTTGAATTCATCATTTTCCCACAACCAACCCTTTATGATATGGTTAGGCTTGGGGTGGTTTTCAATGAAATTTTAAAGAAATGGCTTACTTAACTTAATCTTGGCCTATTAGAGAAGATATATTTTATGGAATGCATCAACATTTAGAGATACTACAATTTCACCTTTGTTATTAAGAATGAATTCTTTCTTCAAATCATTTTTCGTGACTACCCATCTATTCATGTCATTATATGACATCACAAGCAACTTGTCGTAAATTTGACAAATTCGCCCCAATCTATAATATCTTAGTAAAAGAAATTAAATATTATCTTTGTATGAACTATATATATTGTAAATATTACAGTGGTTTTATTTTTTTTTTCTCTTTGGATGCAAGTATTTAAAAAAAGTCTAATTGACAGAATATTCAAAGCGTGTAAGGGAAAGGGATGAAATAAAAACATTATATATCCCACAATGACCGAATTTATTGGTGTCTCCATAAAATATTTAACTCATAAGAAATTTGGGAATTGTGGGAAATAGAATGTTTGTTTTTCATCCCTTCCCCTTACATTCTTTGGATATTCCATCATTTAGAATTTTTTTAAGACTTGCATACAAAGAGGAAAAAGTAAAACCATTGTAATATTTACAATATATATATAGTTCATACAAAGAGAATATTTAACTCAACTATAGTAAATTACTCAAACACAAATTCAACTCGACATAAGTGAGTTGGTGAGTAGCAGACATACATTTAGTTTAGGGAACTGCAACTGGGGTGAAGGATGGTGTAATTGAGTTGAGAGGCACATTCTACAATCCAGTATGAGCGTGATGTGTAATTTTGTCCATGTTCAACTTGGATTTGACATGTTTCGCTTAAAAAAATAATTTAAATAAAAAAACATTGTCGGCTATAATAAAAACATAAATTATTTTACATATTTGGTTAGGTTTAATTAAAAGCATTACAAAGAATCAATAATCCCATTTTCATTGTGCTCACTTGGTTCATTGTTATTATTATAATGTAGTATGAAAAGGATGTGGTAAAAATATTAAACTTTCACTCTTGGAGTTATAAATAAAATATCTAGATGTTTATGTTAAATAATATAATTTTATATAACTTTACACATATAAGGTAATTAAAATAAAATAAAAAAACTTGTATTTCTCTTATAATTTTTTTCCCATCGAAAAATCATAATTTTCCTTTTATAAAGCATTACAAAGAATTAATAATCCCATTCTCATTTTGCTCACTTGGTTCACTATTATTATTATAATGTAGTATGAAAAGGCCATGGTAAAAATATTAGACTTTCACTCTTGGAGTTATAAATAAAATATTTAGATGTTTATGTTAAATAATATAATTTATATAACTTTACACAAATAAGGTAATTAAAATAAAATAAAAAAACTTGTATTTCTCTTATAATTTTTTTCCCATGGAAAAATCATAATTTTCATTATAAAAAGAAAATTACATGTTGAAGATGCTAGGTAGCATATGAGTTATCAATGGTTTGGCCACTATCTGTGTTGTTTTCTCAAAAAATATGTCGATCCCATCGAAGGGAGATTGCTATGAATAATTACATATGAAAGTTGAGTAATATATAGACATAAATATGCTATAATTCAAATATATACATCAAAATTGTGTCATAAAATACTAAAACATTAGGACCCTCAGCCCTATCAAAATTTCCCATCCATGAATGGGTGGTAATAGTAGTTGTATGATTCCATATGTTGTTTCTATTGGATCAACCAGATGCCTCTTGGCAGGTGCATGGCTTCCTTGGATAGGAAACCGAAAATATAGTTGTGTTCCCTGTAAATATAATGACAAGAAGATATGTCAAAATGTGTTCTCAATCTCAATGCATCATTGAGTATGTGTTGTAGTGTGTGTGTGTGTGACAAACAATTTTTTGATTAAACCATTTAATAATGATCTGTGAGTCACCAAAAATCTGCAAATCTTGACATCCTTTGACAAGTGCAAAATATTGTAAATAGCAGAGAGATATAAGTTCATAAAAATACCTGTCAATCCCATTTGAATCTTGTAGGAGTGTGTATGATTGATATGAAGGAGTATCCCTACACCACATCCATGTTGTTATGTCAATCCATCAATATAAGCCTATGGCATATCATAATCAATGATTTCAGCTATGATGACATGTGCAAGAAGGTCATCGCTTTCCTCTGGTAAACTTAGATAATCAGTGGTGAGTGAAGTTATGATATTAGCCCAGCATGGTACATAATCAATGAATATTATATTGTTCTGTTGTAGCGAGATATACCAGCAAACCATTACAGGTAGATTCCAACACTTGTGTGTATGAGTAATTTTCCACCATCGGTGCCATGCCTCTCGAGTATCTAGTCTAGTCCAATTGTGTTGAATCTATAGTTGAGTAGTGACTTTGTACTAAATGGATGTAGTGGTTGTGAAATTTAGGAATAAATGATCACATGTTTCCATTTCCTTCTTGCACAATACGCACTAGGTAAGAACATGAAATTTGTGTTTAGGTAAGTTGTCTACTGTAGGAACCTTATTCCGAAGGATTCACCACATGCACATTTTTTTCCTTGGGGGTCACCTTCAGCTTCCAAATAACAACCCACCACCACTCGGATGCAATGGGTCTGTGTTCAACATTTATAAGCAGGTATCCATGTTTGGGGGAGTATTTCCCATTTGGTGAGTGAGACAAATTTAGTTCATCCTCCCATTCTCTAATCCAGACATGTGATTCCATCAATGATGTTATATAAGTTTTCCAATTAACCAACCAACATGGAGGGATATTCAGTGTGATAGTTTCCATGCCCACCAAAACATATTAGTGTGCTCTTGATCTGCAATTTGTGCCAAATTGGTGTGTTCTGAGTTCAATAGATGTTATATCCACCTTGGTGAGAGTAAATGAGCATTCCAATAACCAATCCAGGGGTCCATGCCAATCCAGAGAGAGTGACCATTTCCAATTCTCCAAGTCTTTCCACCCCTAACATGATTCAAAGTGTTGAGTACCACCCACTAGACCGTAGATATGTTGTTCCTGTCCCATGTAGGTAGTCTGATCCAGTATTGCATATGTAATGGGGAAATGTACTTCTGATAGATAACCTATGTCCAAAGGTTCTTGGACGATAGGAAATTCCAGCCCATTTTTGCATCTAGTGCACTAGCAAAATAATCTAGATCCTTTAAGCCCCATCCCCCCCATTTCTTTGGAAGAGTGATTTTGTCCCATCAGGCCCAAGAAAAGCTATGAACCATTTGATTACCCCTCTAGAGAAATATACGACATAATTGTTGTATTATTTTAATGATTCCCATTGGTATCCATGCTAAGGACATCCAGTAAACATGGATGGCCTCTAGGACAAATTTGGTGAGAATCGGTCCCCCCACTCTAGATAGCCACCTATGATGCCATAAATTTAGTCTTCTTTCAATCTTCGCAATCAACCATACCCAATCAACAATATGATAGTTTGTTGGTTTTAACCTGAGTCCCAAATATTTGAGTCCCTCCTCAATCTGTAGAGTGATGAAAGGGAAATGTTGAAGTGCTGAATGAATCTCATTTTGGTTGTACCAAAAGGCTGATAGGGTGGATTTATGATTGTTGCATTGCATACCTATAGCAAAGAAAAATAATCAAAATGCATCCACAAATGTTGTGGAATCCCCTAATGATCCATTCAAAAATATGAGAATGTCATCCACAAATAGGAGATGTGTGAGAATGCAATTGTTTGTGATCTTGATACCCCTCTATCTACCCTGTGTTCAGTCTGCCTAGATGAGTCTACTCATAGCTTCCAGGAACATTAGAAAAAGTACAGGGGAAAGTGGACATCGTTGTCTCAATCCCCTTTCTGAATGGAAGAAGGATGATGTTAATCCATTGATCACTACACTATATGATGCATTGGATATACAACACATAATTCATTGGATGAATGGTAGATGAAATTGAACATGGGATAATAGCATTCGAATGTATAGCTAGCAGGTGTGATCAAAAGATTTTTCCAAATCAATATTAATTATCATGCCTTTGAGGTTCTTTGATTTGATGGAGTGAAGGTATTCTTGTGATGTGCCCACAACTTTGTGGATTTTTTTATGGTCAAGGAATGAAAATTTCTCCTAAGCTACATGCTCAGATAATATTGGCTTGAGGTAACTTGCAATGATCTTGGAAATTATCTTGTGTATGCAATTGCAAAGTGATATGGGCCTATATTCTTCAAAACTATGTGGGTCATTAGACTTGGGGATGAGAGAAACAAATGTAGAGTTGAAAGCATCATACATTCACCCAGTAGTCTGACATTCTTCTATGATTTGAAGTAGCTCCTGTCCAATCATGTCAAAAATTGTAATGTAGAATTTGATCGACCATCCATTTGGTCCATAACTATTATCCTTCTTAAACCACTTTATAGTAGCCTTTAATTCCCCCATGGATTGTAGAGTAAGTAGCTTTTCACTTGTTGATGAGCCTCTAAATTAGACATAAATTAAGGCCCATGCCTCTAAATTAAACAATAATTTAAGGCCTATGACCATCCTTCAACACATTAAACCTCTCTTTTTTCATTAGATAATTTATTTTTAACTTTAATATATTCATTAGGAAGGTTTATGAATAATTGGATATTTGTGCCATATTATTTATTTTTGTGAAATATTATGAGAATATTGGGAAGATTATGAAGAGTTAGAGGAGGAGATAATTTAAGGACTTGTTCCCTACTACTAGAAGATCAATAATAAATAATAAGTCACTAGTATATTATGGAATTATGGCACAAATTGTGGACCTCCAATAATTGAGAAAATCCAG
>APFE030863239.1:2529-24298 GCA_000404065.3 Pinus taeda | reverse complement strand
TTTTGTTGTGAAATAGGACTTTGGAAATGTTCAGTGGTCTGTTTATGTCTATATCTGTGTTCATGTGCATTCAAAAAATGTTGGATGGAGTTTGGGGTTTTGTATCCCAACCTTGGCAAATGGCACCAGCACCCTCTGTTTTCATGTGTGGGACAAGATTGTACCCAAATGAAAAACCATGTGTTCAGAAGGATAGTGTTTGTAAAGTGGTTATATTCCAGCTATTACCTCTTATCATACTGTCACTTGTTTACAGTGGTGCATTGTCTATCTTGCTGTCCAAGAACTACCAGAACCAAACATATTTGCGACCTGATGATGCACATGGCAAGAATAGCATAGAGTCTGCTCAATTTAAAAAGGACAATTCTTTTGTGGCGGTAATTTTACAATTCTTTACAAGTTTTCTGCTGTATGGTTACTTGGTTCCATTATCACTTTATGTATCTATGGAAATAATGAAGGTAATGCAAGCGTTCTTTTTAAAAATGAATACACACATGCACTATGAAGAAGTTGACAAGCCTCCTTCTGCTCAAACTTCAAAATTTTGAATAAAGAATTGGGTGAGGTTAGCACCATCCTTCCAGACAAAGACAGGCACTCTTACACCTAAATGAGATAGAATTCTTCAAATGTTCAATTGCTGGTGTGTCTTATGGAACAGGTATTACTAAGGTACAGAAGGCTGTGCCAGAAAGTGCTGGCAAAAAACCTTCCTTGAGAAAAGAAGAAATCTTTTCTTCAACTCTTCAAAAAAGGATTCAACTTGAGGGATCAAACTTGTAAAAGTCAAAATGAAAAAGTGGAAAATGAGCAGCAAAGGCTAGAGATTGAGTTGAGAAGAAAAGCTTTGGAGTCTTTGAGGGAAAAAAAGGCTGTTAGCCACTAAATAGTCTCTAGTGGCTCATAGTTCTTCAAGGTTGCCATGTTCTCATTGATTTGTTCATCAAATAGATCAAAAACATTGTTTTCCTTGTCGTGCAAGTTATTGCAGATTTGTTTTTCTGAAGATCTGAGCCAATTTGGATATTTCATCGAGGGGGTGCTGTACTCTCAACATTTCTTTTTTAATGACCTGTATGTTTTACTTCTGGCAGCAGGATGTTGAGCTCAAATCAGTTATTGCGGTTTTGAGTACTCTTAGTTCGATGATATGGCAGGTGCAATGACTTTTGGATGTTGTTTGTGTAAAACGAAAATATGTCAAGTAGATGATGGGAGACTTCAGCTGTTGGCAGGAAAGAAGATTGTAGTGACATCAAGGGATCATCCACAGACAAAATCAGGAGAGATATCTGAACAAAGTGGTGGCAATCATGCAATTCCTAAGGGTGGACAGAAAGAATACATGTATGCAGATCTTAGTAAGTTTTTCTGATAGTAACTCTCTATGATCTGAAACAAACGAACAATCCAATAAATGCTGGTGACTGGGGAAAGTTTTCAAACAAATCTAAAAGTGAACTGCATGATCTCGATATAGAGTTAGATTTTGGGGATGGAAAACACATTTGCTATGTTAAAGGTTATCACAAGGTATATGGGAAAGGGGTCACTGAGGTTGAAAGAGCAGCAGCGCAGCGCAAAGATGTGAAACTTCAGGAGGTTCAAAGATCAGCTGATTTTGTGCATGAAAAAGTTTTCAACTTTGATAATACAAGGCTGATGTGTGGTGCTTGGAGAAATGCGTGTGATCCCAATATCTGCAAGGAGAAATACAATGCGAACAGCCAAAAACTCACTCTATACCTTTACTGGTAACCTTATTATTGGGAAACAGACGTTGCCTCTTTCACCAAATCAAATATTGCTGCGGGGATGCGGTCTACGCAATACAAAGTTCCTAGTTGGTGCTGCGATTTTTACAGGACATGAAACAAAGGAATTTATGGTTGCGCGTCTTACACTGTTCACGCTTGTGACACTATACTCAACAATTATTCACTATATGTGTCAATTGAGATGATAACATTTTTATCCAATATACTCAATTTATCAACAAGGATATGAATATGTATCACAGAGACAACAATACTCCTACTTTAGCACGGACATCAAATCTGAATGAGGAGCTTGGCCAGGTGGAGTATCTTTTTTTCTGATAAAATTGTTTGCCATTGCAAGAAAACTCAATATTCCAGTGCGCATACACTCAAATCATCACACAGTTAAAAGAGAACTCAAAAATATGATGCGCACAGCAAAATCATCACAGGCAAAAAAATATGATGCGCGTATACAACTCAGGCAATCACCATACAGCAAATATACAGCTCAAGCAATCACCATACAACAAACATACAGCTCAGGCAATCACCATACAACAAGCAAGCAGCTCAGGAAAAAAAATGATGTGCACATCACACAGGCAATCACCAAATAGCAAGCATCACACAGGCAACACAGTTAGAAAATGCACAATCATTGTTGGTGTAAGCGGGCAACCTAGAAGCCTGCTCTGTTTTTAAAGAGATCTGGAGGTGCTGTGTCACAGCCAGATAAACCAAACCAATACACCTGGACGTTGTATTGAATGAGCACAGGAGATAAGTCAAGGGCGATTGAACAGCTAAAGTAGTTTGAGAGGAAAGTAAATGCCCGATACGAAAACAAAGCAACTTCAGCAAACCGACAAAGAGGCCACATAAAAGTAGCAGAACCACCTGAAGGATGCGGATAAGAGTATTCAAAGCACATCCCTTAGTCACATAACCAAAACTGGCAGTTGCCTTAGCACAGCTCTGTTCAGATATATATGCATTAATTCCCAGCATAGCGATGAGTTAAAGACATTAATTCATAGATATTTTTCAGATATGATTGGGAGATATTTGTTTAAAATTTTTCCCGTTACACCTGTTCAAGGGAATGTTGTAAATCCTTCACTATATAAACCACCCCATAGTCAGTCTAAGGGAGGAGAAAAAAAGTGAGAATTGGTCGATGAACTCTGATAGAGATTAGTCCTATATATCCAATATGATTCATTAATCAAAGATTGCGGGAGTTTTTTTTGGAAATGGACTGTGTGCTTTGTCTTGGTGTTTAAAGGGGCCTTACGGAATTCCGAGGCTGTCACATAAATCAATAAGTGCCTCTCATCTCTGTTTTTTTCTTTATGTTTCACGCTCATAATATGCTCATATCGCCATCTAAATAGCAGCTAGAAAGATTAGTATAGAATTTGCTGAACCTCACCCTATGCTCAAAGTCTGCTATTTTTTTTATGTTTTCCTCTGAACTGGTATTGAATGTTGATTTCCTTTGGCCTCTTATCTCGGTGAAACTGCCCATGTTCTAGCATCTATACAAGAAATTTTTTCAGCTACTAGACAGAGCTTTTTCACTATCATGCTGATATGCTAAATAACGATTTTGTTTGTGTACTCCTCATGTCCTTAAGACTTCCAATCCAGCTGGTTTGAGCTGCAATATTGAAAGTTTGTTGGCTGAGAGATCAAAGATCATTTAAAGGATCAGATAATGGGTTGTCCACTGTGCTTTCTTTTTTTTGAAAAAATACTGAAGGGTAATAAAAAAATTCTCATGCTCTCATATGGACTAATAAAACAATCTTTGTCTGTATAAAATCAGTTCTCATATATTACTTTCATTATCACTATTTTTTCGATTGCAGAAATGGAATACTAATCAACAACTGGCCTTGTAACCATTTACACTAAGTTTTTTGCAATTTGACTAAGAGCTTTAATATGAATACCTCACGGATCATATTAACTCTTTGTCACCCATGAGCGATTATTATTTAGGAAATCTTAATTGTCCCTAGATAAAATCTACTTTCGAGTGCAAAAAAGGAGGATTAGTCAACAATTAGCCCTACAACATTTACACTAAGTCTTTTTTTTGCAATTTGACTAAAAGCTTTAATATGAATACCTCACGGAGCATATTAACTCTTTGTCACCCATGAGCGATTATTATTTAGGAAATCTTAAATTGTCCCTAGATAAAATCTATTTTCGATTGCAGAAAGGAGGACTAAACTACAATTTGCCTTACAACAATTTACACAGTTTTTTTTTTGCAAACGTACTATATGTTTTTTTTCTGACTTAAAGCTTTAATATGAATACCTCAAGGAGCGTATTAGTTTTTTGTCACCCAC
This sequence comes from Pinus taeda, assembly GCA_000404065.3. NCBI lineage: Eukaryota > Viridiplantae > Streptophyta > Pinopsida > Pinales > Pinaceae > Pinus > Pinus taeda. The sequence goes on along the minus strand of APFE030863239.1, from coordinate 20,166 downwards.
GTATGATTGTTATTTAGGAAAATCTTAAATTGTTCCTAGGTAGAATCTATCCGCCTCACCTCGATCAGCCGGATCAAAGATATCTTAGTTGCCTTCCATCTCTGGCCTCCGCTTCATCCCTTTCAAAACCCAAACAATTGTTTCATGAGCAGCTATATGCTCTGTATCCCCCTCGTAACCAAGAAAAACACACTAGCAATCCTGCTCCTCTTGACTCCATGCCCAATGGTTTGAAATTCATCACTCAATGCACTGCCTCTCTGCTTGAAACCATTCTCTTCTCACCAAAAAACAAAACCCTTTGTACTCAATAGATAGCCTAAAATCATTTCCTAAAACAAAGCTAAATCCCAAAGAGAGAGCCCTCTCTGACTGTTGGTAGGCTAGGACCGGCAATGCAAAGCCTGGTCTGCGGTTACCTCGGCCGTATCCCTGAAGGAGCCAAGGGACAACCTGAGCGATAACATAATGGCGACTCCACTGGGGACCTTTTGAGATAACTTCAACTATCAAGTTGGAAGCTGGCTCCCAAAAATCATTCACGTATTACAAGGTCGAATCCGGACCCAAAGCCCCCAGCTACTTCTGAAAATCCAAATTTAATCCCTAGAAACCTCAGGAAGATAGAGCAAAGAGAAAATTTAGTTGATTCTAGTCCTGAGAAAGTTCAGCCAAACAACGATTCAACCCCTGTCAAAGTTCTTTTTCACTCATCCCCTGTTTTCCCTACTTCATCATCTACCTCGCCATCCACCTCGTCCACACCGCCGTTCGCTGCACATACTACCACTACAACTCCCATTATCACAGTTGTTCCAACTGTTCCATTCATCCCTGCAGTTCCACTCGTCCCTGTAGATATGGCTAATAGATATGCCCCTTTACAGCTGCCTGGAAACCCCGGGGCCATGCCTCAGGACTACCAGGCCAAGATAACTTATTTTGATGGCACCAGTGCCTGCACGGCCCTTCATCATACAAAGAAATTGCAAGATTACTTTGAGAGCTATGAAATCGACGACGATACTGTAAGGATGAGGATTTTTGTCCAAAGTTTGACAGGTGATGTCAGGCTGTGGTTTAGAGCGCTTCCAGCCAATTCCATAGCAAATCCAGAAGCCTTATACCACACATTTATCAATAGGTGGGAGAAGAAGAAAGACCCATTGCACATATTGTCCGAATACGACACCATTAAAAGAGGCCCTCAGGAGGCTGTCTTAGACTACTACACAAGGTTTAACAATGTCTACAATGCAATCCCACAGAACCTTAGGCCTCCACCTGATCTTGCTCTATATAAATTCCCCGACGGCTTTGATTCTGACATGGCTTATCAGTTAAGAGAACGAGCCCCTCAAAGCCTGGCAGAGATGCAAGACGTTGCTGTGAGCGTAGAGGCAAACTTAATTGCCAAGAGAAATAGAGCCAGAGCCGAAAGAAGAACCACCTTTAAAGATGAACCTTCAGCCCTAGACCAAAAACTCGATGCTATTCTCAGTGGCATGCACAGACTAGGAGATAGAATAGAAACCATTGAGAGAAAGGCTACGTGGGATGCCCCACAAGCCAACACTATGAGAAACCCTAATTTTAGGAAAACTCACAACCCAAACACCGGACAATCTAGCCCAGATCATGATATAAGACCTCCGTTCCAAGAGAACTACACAGAGGCATCGACATCTAGCGAGCCATTAGAAGATACTCACATAAACTGCTTGGGCTCAAAGAGTGAATAGCAGGTTTTCTTAACACAAGAAGATTGCCATCTTATCCAACAAAACCAAGCTGATCTAGACTTTAGTGAATTTCAGACTCAAACCAGAGAATCTTTTGACTTCAAACAAGGCTACGACTCTGTTGTGTATGAGGTGCACAAGCAATACAAACTAAGGACTAGAACAATTGATGTGCCCGAGTCAGTCAAACAAAAGCAAACAAAACAGCCCAAGAAGATTAAAAGCTTGATTGTTATTACAGAGCCAGTTGATGACACGATCCCAAAACTGCAGGAAGTAACCATGGAAGACATAACAGACATGCAGTCTGCTAATGACCACCCTTTTCTATCTTCCCCCACAAAAGAAAATTTGAATAGCACTCTGCAAAACCTTCCCAAAACAGAGATACCACAAAGTAGCACTCACCATAACACTGATAGTCAGGAGGAAATCATAGAAAATACACTTGAAAGGGGGAAATCAGCTACCACCAACACAAAGACTCCATTGGAGAAACCATTTAGCTTAGAAGCAGAAATAAGCAAACTAAAAATTTCCATCCCCCTCTCTGAGCTTGCCAAACACAATGTGTATAGGCAACAAATCCAAAAAACACTTCAAATGCCAGAGACCAAAGATGATGTCAATATTTTAGATGATACACCTGAGCTGTTATTCGGTCCTGAGGTTAATGGAAAACCAGCATATGGAACTGTTCCTCCCTTTTATGTGAGCTTGCATATACACGAAAAAGTCTTGCACAATGCTATGTTTGATACAGGGGCCTCACACAATATTATGCCCAAAGCAGTAATGGAAAAGCTGAACCTTGATATCACGAGACCATACAAAGACCTATTCTCCTTCGATTCAAGTCAGGTCAAGTGTCTAGGTTTAATCAAAGATCTATGTGTGTCTTTAGTCCAGTATCCCAACAAAACAATTCTGATGGACGTGGTGGTCGCTGACATTCCACCAAAGTATGGGATGCTCTTGTCAAGATCTTGGGGAGCAAAGCTCCAAGGATCCCTTCAATTAGACCTCTCTTACGCCACTATCTCAGTCTTTGGGCAACCAAAGAGATTGTATAGAGAAACGTTGATGAAGTATGTGGTGAGTAGTGAGGAAAAACCCCAAAACTTTCCCATTTACTCAATCCATTCTGACATGGATTCATTTATTCTGTTCAATGACGATAGTTCCCCAACCGATGACAAGCCTTTGGATTTAGAACAAGAAGCAGGCATAACTGAGGAATCAGTTACCCTTACCCAGCAAACCCTAATCTCTGAAGAGGCTCCTGAAACAGGAAATTCAAAAACGCTCGCTCCAATGATAATTTCAACTCCCAATGCTAGTCAAGACCAAGAAATCCTATGGTATTTGGAGTTTGACGGTTCAGTAAATAAACTAGGAGCAGGGGCAGGGGTGTGGATCCATAACAGCCAAAACGACCATGCAGAGGGTCATGCCTATAGATTGAATTTCAAATGCACCAACAACATGGCAGAGTATGAGGCCCTCCTTTTAGGCCTTAAACTCATCAAAGCTCTTAGGGCTACAAAAATTTCCGTTCTAGGTGACTCCGACCTAATAATCCAACAAATGAAAGGCAACTTTGTCACCAATGACAACAAGCTGAGAGCTTATAGGACCACTGCCATAGAAGTACTCAATTACTTCACTGAATCTAAGCTTGCCAAGATATCGAGAAGCCATAACATCCATGCTCACAGTCTAGCCACTTTCGCTAGCACTTGCAAGCTCCCTTTTTAGCCTAATCACCACTTCACTGCTGAGGTAAAGCATAGGCCTGCTGTCCCTAACAATATTAAAGATTGGAAAATCTTTGAGGATGATGCACAAATTAACAATTTTTTGACTATGCAGCAAGAATTTTCAAAATTAAACATCGACATGGATACCATGGGTGACCAACCACAAATGACAACCCAAATTTAGCAAACCCTAACAACTGAAGAGGCTAGAAAAATGTTGTGCCCAACTAGCTTTGATGTCAAAGACATGCAAGAGCTTAGGCAGATACACTTAGCAGAAATAGCTGAAATAGAGGCTGAAGTCATTGATTTAAAAGACAATTTCTTACCCACTGGTCACACCCGATTAGAAGACATCTTTGATGCAAATGATGTCCCCAAAAAACCAAAAATACAACCTCAAAATACTGCAATTGAAGAATATAATATTGGAACCGCAGACAAGCCCAAAATGATCAAAATGTCCAAATCTTTGCCACTTAATCAAAAACCAAAGTATATTGACCTGTTCAAAGAGTTCCAAGATGTATTCGCTTGGAGTTATGAAGACTTGAAGTCCTATGACACCTCGGTTATTCAACATACCATCCCTCTAAAACCAAATCAAAAGCCCTTCAAACAAAAACTAAGGAGAATCAACCCAGTCCTTCTCCCTTTGATCGAAAAGGAAGTGAAAAGAATGTTTGAGGCTGGCATTATAGCACCCATTAGATTTTCGGAATGGGTATCCAATCTTGTTCCCACAAGAAAGAAGACAGGTGAGATCAGGCTTTGTGTAGACTTAAGGAATCTGAACCAAGTCTCCCTTAAAGACCACTACCCATTGCCCAAAATGGATCACATTCTCCAAAGGGTAGTGGGGTCATCCAGAATTTCTTTGCTAGATGGCTTTTCGGGTTTCAATCAAATTCTTGTTCACCCAGATGACCAAGACAAAACAGCCTTTACAACACCATGGGGAACATTTAAATATGTGAAGATGCCATTCGGACTAAAGAATGCAGGTTCCACCTTTCAACGGGCCATGGACATTGCATTTGCTAGGGAAATCCATGATTTCTTGGTTATCTATCTCGACTATCTAACCCCTTTCTCCAAATCTGACCAAGAACACCTTAAACACCTTAGGCAAGTATTCATGACATGTAGAAAATATGGCATTTCTTTAAACCCTAAGAAGTCGCTCTTCGGACTTGAGGAAGGCAAGCTTCTAGGCCATATTATTTCAAAAGAGGGCATCAGAATTGATCCAAAAAGAATCCAAGCCATTCTACAAATCCCTTATCTGAGAAACATCAAAGAGTTGCAGGCATTCCTTGGTAAAATCAATTTCCTAAGGAGATTTATCCCAAACGTAGCTGAGCTATTAAGACTGTTAAGCAACATGTTGAAGAAAGATTCCAAGCTGAAATGGACTCTAGAGGCCAAGCAAGCATTTGAGAGTATTAAAATTGCACTAACCCAAACTCCGGTCCTCACAAGCCCGCAGTTTGATAAGGATTTTATCATCTTTTCTTTTGCTTCAGAGCACACGATAGCTGTTGCCCTTCTGCAAAAGGACGACCAAGGAAATGAAAAACCGATTGCATTCTTTAGCAGAGCCCTTAGAGATGCCCCTTTAAAGTACCAAATCATGGAGAAGCAGGCCTATTCTCTCGTTAAGGCAATCAAGGATTTTCGAGTTTACATTTTATATTCACATGTGATCGCCTATGTCCCACATGCTGTCGTAAAAGACATATTAACTCAAGAGGGACTAGAAGGCAAAATAGGCAAGTGGATTGCTAATATTCTTGAGTATGACATTGAAATAAGACCCACTAAGCTCATAAAGGGACAAGGTTTAGCCAAACTGCTATATGAAACCAATTTACAAGCCTTAGACATTAACCAGCTGGACAATGAACAGGAGCTGGCGACTCCACAGATCAGTGAGACCTTTTTGCAATCCCCATGGTACGCTGATATTTGTTACACATTGTTAAACCTGTGTGCTCCTCCAGGATTGTCCAAGACCAAAAAGAGATTTTTACAAATGAAGGTGTCAAAGTTTTGTGTCATAGATAGTGCTTTGTTTTGGAAAAACCATGAAGGAATATTGCTGAATTGTTTAAATGTCAATGAAACTGACCATGTTATGAAGGAGTTCCATGCAGGGGACTGTGGAGGGCATTTATATTGGAAGTCCACTGCTGACAAAATCTTAAGGGTGGGCTTCTATTGGCCCTCTTTGTTTGCAGATGTGAAAAGGTTTGCTGCCTCATGCCACAAATGCCAGATCTTCGAAGGCAAAAGAAAGTTGCTACCCTTACCCCTTAGACCCATCTCAACCGAAAAACCTTTCCAACAATGGGGTCTTGACTTCATCGGAGAAATCCATCCCTCTTCCTCAGGCCAGTACAAATGGATTCTTACAACCACCGACTATTTCACCAAGTGGATTGAAGCCATACCATGCAGGAAAGCCAATGATTCCACCATTATCCAATTTCTCGAAACCAATATCCTCTCCAGATTTGGCTGCCCTGAGAAAATCATTACAGATAACGCCGCTGCCTTCAAATCCAAGAAAATAATTAATTTTTGCCATAGATTCCACATCACCTTGGGCCACTCCACAGCCTATTATCCTCAAGGCAATGGCTTGGCTGAATCTTCCAATAAAAGCCTGATTAATATCATCAAGAAAATGCTAGAAGAAAACAAGAAGAACTGGCACAAAAACTTATCAATGCCCTTTGGGCTGATAGATTGTCAACCAAGAGGTCCATCGGGATGAGCCCTTATGAGTTGGTATATGGTATGGAGGCCAGATTTCCATCTTCCCTGGGCATTCCTGTTATCAAGCTACTACAGGAAATCCAAGCTGAACCAAATGATATTCAACGAAGAATTAACTAGACCATTCATCTTCAGCAAACTAGAGTGCAAGTCTTCAACAAAGCTCAGATCTTACAAGACAAGCTGAAGAAAATATTTGACAAGAGGACTAAGGCCGAGGATTTCTGTGTCGGCAACAAAGTTTTGAGGTGGGACTCACGAAGAGAAGACAAGGGGAAACATGCAAAGTTTGATTTTTTATGGAAAGGCCCATTTGTCATTAGCACTGTGCAGGGTAATAACACGTATTTCCTCAAAACCGCAACTGACAGCACAATGGAGGACGGCCCTGTTAATGGCCGAATGTTGAAACATTATCGAGATCCCTTCTAAAGGATATAATGCCCCTGTATATATGTTTAGATTAATATTTGTACATATGGTAGCACTTTCCTTTTTCCTTTTTGTTGTTGTTTTGTTTTTATGTACATAAGCAATCGATTACTTCAAACCAAAAGGTTATGGAAACAATGTCTCCCTGATAAATCACAGCAAGTTCACATTTTGGATACGTAAAGAAACAATTGTCACAAGATCGAGCGAACTAGATTCTGTTTGAGGACCATTAGTGCATGGCAACATCATTATTTCAGACCTTGTACCCCGTGAAAACCTTTTTCAGGCCAGCTAGAAGCTTCTCAAGAAAATGTCGCTAGAGCTCTCTCATAGGATATAACATCTAAAAAGTTTGGATGGTTTTATTTTTTGATAAGATCCTCTAAAAAATCTCTAAAGGAAGGCAACGATTGATTCCACACCATCCTTCCTTCATCATCTAAAAACAAAAAAAGAGGAGGAACTCAAGCAAAACTATCCAAAGCACATATTAGAAACTTGGTTGCTGGTGGAAAATGCTGCCGCAGTCAACACAATTCTGGCAAAGATGCTGTCATTTGAATTTACCACATTTATCCAATGGATCTTCAGTGTCTCTGCTTTCTTTTCTTTACTGTCCACCGAACTCCTCTGTTGGGGATCATGCTTACAATTATTTTATATCCGCAGATTCAAAAGCCCCTCATTTTCATTCATTTGTAAGCTAGAGTAAAAAGGGTCAATGGCATTTGCAGTGGTAGTTATTTTGAATAGATCATAGACCTCCAAATGCACCACTCTCAGACCTTCTAGAACACCAGGCTACCATTTACATTGCATTGTTTTGTTGAGAAGACTATTTACTTTGGCGTGAAACTATCAGCTCCAGATTTGGCATGAGGAGTTTTCTCCGATATGCAAACATGTTACTGCTAAATCTTAATATTTGTAAACTTTGTTTCCTTTTTTGTCTACAAACAACCCTTCAAACTTTTTACATCCAAACACATTTCCTTATCTGGTATCAGTCCATGTATTCTAGCTCTTATCAAACTAGGCTTATGCCTCAAATTAACCTTGGTGTGATCAAAAAAAAGTTCATGAGTCTTTGACACTGAGAGCTGGAAAGTAATAGTTTCTGCATTTGCCTGGCAAGCAACTTCATATATCAAGCCAGACACTAGTGAAGGAAGAGAAACAAATATACTGGTAAAGAATTGTGTAGACTGTTTTGATTCTACAACTGTTTATGGCCTTGGATAAAACAAAAAAAATTGCAGTAACTGTAAGAAATATCAGCAGAGGGAGATGAATGTTCATGATATTTCTGTGCATGCATCGGTTTGGGAAAACCACATATTCTACATGATTACAATGTCAGATCTCAGAAGGTTGATCAAGACACTCAGGCTCCCAGGGTTGCTGCCAGATTTATGTTGGACTGCCTTATTTGTATACCTGCAGAATTCCGCACCTTTGTTGCAAATATATTTTTGTCAGGATTGAGTACTTTAGTAGCAGATGCATCCCAAGTACTTTTACAGCAATGTGCTAGCTATGATGAACGTGTTATGCTGCATGAACTGGGTCTTTCCATGGGTATTATTAATTGGATAAAGGATTATCAATATTTTTACTTGATACGGAACATTCTAGCATGTCTGAAGAATGCCATGAACTAAATATTACTGTCAAGAACAATGGTCAATTTGATACAGAAAGCAAAAATAGAGCGCATAAATTGGAAGGTAGCCATTTCTCAAATTTAGATGCAATAAAGACAAAAGAAAAGTCACTCGATGTATTGCAGACACAAAATTTGAAGCTATTCGACGTGATGAATTTGGGTTAGATTTGGAGCTTGAGCATAATGAGTCACTTCTCCTGAAAAAGCAGCATGCTCGTTGGAGTCGTGCATTGCACTGTCTTTCACAAGAGCTGTATGCTCAAAATTCTCATTTCATCCTTGAACTGGTCTAAACGCTGATGAAGTTCTTCAACATATTAAAAGTTTTTTGAGCACAGGCTTTGGAGACATCTAGTTATAGAATAACAGATCCCACGTCTCCTATTCCAGGAAAAATGCACAGAAGTAATTTTTACGTCAGGCGGATATCATATAGTTAGAGGCACGCAGGGGGTTCATGACGTCACCTGGAGTATTTGGTTTGTTTCTGTGCAACGACATTGACAGACGTTGTTGAAAGAAGAAAGCCATGTGCATCTGTTTCCTTTGCCAATAGGGCCAGTTGCCATCATCGTTGCGTCCATTACCAAGGGAATTGGATCGATTGATTGATATTTCTCTGAAAGAACAGAGCCTTGGAAGGCTTAGTTCTCCTTGGTCAACTATCGCTGAAAGAAAAAGATAAATCAAATTCTGATTTCACAAAAGGCGTGTTGCAAACCAGACAAATACAAGCTTCTTCCCTAAAACCAGACTCTTGCTGCCTTTGCTTATCCCCAAACTGTATCTCTCGACGTCAATTGTATTTCAAGGTCCAAATAAAACAAGATTTCAAATTTATAATCTGGGTCCTGGGATGTGCACCTTTTATGCCATTGTTTTGACAAAGACATAGTAGAACATGAAATATTTTGAAGTAATAGTGTTTTTTTGTTGCTGAGGGTGGATATCATGTCTATGTTAAAGCCTCTAGATCCGTCTGAGCGTCCAAGCAGCGAGAATGACATATATGCAGGGAAGCAAAATAACACAACCATGACCCACCCATATCACCTCTGTCTCCTATGGATTCTATGGGAATATCCGACTCGTCATGTCACAGTGCAGGAGCTTATCGTCAATATACAAATAAGGCTGCTTTGTTTCATTCTCAAGGTTTTTTCTATAAATCCCGCTACATTGACCGAAGTTCTGGTATCCAGTGGAGGTCAATATCCTAGCATTCCTATTGTACAGAGTTCTGCTTACCTTCAGAAATCTGTATCTAGTGAGAATGCATAGGGGAACGTGCATCAGGTTACCTAAATTTTTCGTCATCAGATTGCCAAAAGAGGAGCTATACATGGTAGTATCTTTGATAAAAACCCAGATTACATCAGGAAATGGCTGCAAAGGGAGGAGAGAGAACTTTTTAGTGATATGGATGAAACAAGTATCATTAGCGCCGCTCAAAGCACATATATTGACAGGGAATGGGCAGACACTCTAGAAAACCTTCTGTATGAGGATTCCCCTATGCATTCTCCGATGGAGAGTATAACCTTGAAGGATTATTCTAATGGAAGCATAGATTATTCCACTGTCACAAATATCTGTGATTCATGCTCTGTTTCACAAACTAATTCTTTGCAACAAGAAGCATATGCATCAACTAGACACCGACAAGATAATGTTCATACAGGGAGCTCTTCCAAGCCGCTATTAGTTCAAATGTGCAGCTGCAATATCTGAAGGTAAAGAAGAAATGGCATCACATATAATCACAAAATTGAGAGAGACAATCTCTAGATGCTACAATTCCAAGAGATAGTAGAATCGTATGAATGTTGAAAAAACAGCGCTAATGATGAGGACACAGTCAAATCTTTGCTCCACCAATCATACTGCAATAAATACAAGACCAAGGAAGAAGGAGGAGCTATGTATTTTGGATGGTTGAACAGAATTCTCATTGTAGTATCTGCTTGGCATCGGGAAGCAAGGACTGTAAGAAGGTAAAGAGGAAATGCTAAGGCTTGTTAAAAATCAGTGATAGGCCTTCCTGCATAGTGGGCAACTGGATAGAGACAGTTACCATGTAACTTTCAGGAATTTATGCTTAACTAGCTGAAAAGTATTGGAATTTTTTTACTTTTTGGTTGTGACATTGAGTACAGAGCCTCATAATCAACTGGATGGAAAAATCAAGTCATTTTAGAGGCCAACCAAGGAATGTTGCAGTCTACAGCAGCGATAGATGATCAAGGCAGTCTGACTTGTTGTTCTCGGCTTTTCACGAGAAAAAGGCCATCCCCAAGTGGAGCCACTGTTAGCCTCCTATTGCAAATAGGGGTTCATATTTCATGATTGACGGTTTGCATGCCAAATATGTCATCTTTTTTTTTATTACTGCAAAGGTTCCATATTTCCAGAGAGTTTCATTTAGATAAGTCATTCAAATTTTGAAGAGCTGTTCAGTCAAGGGAAGGCCAACTAGTTTAAACTTGGCTTCCCTGGGTTTCAAATGCTTGCTTTAGAATATAGAGATGAATATCTGGCCAAACAATCTTAAAACTTGGCGGATTGGTAAACAGGTAGAGAAACCAGGGCACTCATCAGCTTAATCTAAGCCGCGGAAGAGACAAGGTTCGATTTAGATAGGAGGATAGCTGGAAGAAAGGTTGAAAGGCTGGGGGTGGTAGTTCAAGGGCACCCAAACCAAAAGAAAATGTTAGGAGAGTAGGCTGGGTAGGTAGCGTTATGGTGGCAGAAACATGGCTGGGGATCCGTTTCATTATTCTCAAGCGTGTTATCCGTTCGCATCTCAAGCATAAGGCAGTTTCAATTTGGAGGAGCTCAAGCGAGGCATGTCTGAATTTCCCTTTTTTTCCCTCAAAACACTTGCTAACTTCCCCTAATCCGCTTAAAAAGGTCCTGTTTCCCCTTCAAAAGCCTAAGATTCCTATCCTTAGTGCTCTCTGAATCAAATTACATATTGACTTCTAACTTATTATCTAAATCCCAGTTATTTTTCCCTCCCCATACTAAAAACATTATACGAGATCCCCCTAAATACATATCCCCTCCATTGGTTGAAATATAACCATAACTAGCTCGGCATTTTCTGCTACTACTACAAAGGACTATCAACCTTTAGTTCTGTTTTTGTTGTGAAATAGGACTTTGGAAATGTTCAGTGGTCTATTTATGTCTATATCTGTGTTCATGTGCGTTCACAAAATGTTGGATGGAGTTTGGGGTTTTGTATCCCAACCTTGGCAAATGGCACCAACATCCTCTATTTTCATGTGTGAGACAAGATTGTACCCAAATGAAAAACCATGTGTTCAGAAGGATAGTGTTTGTAAAGTGGTTATATTCCAGCTATTACCTCTTATCATACTGTCACTTGTTTACAGTGGTGCATTGTCTATCTTGCTGTCCAAGAACTACCAGAACCAAACATATTTGCGACCTGATGATGCACATGGCAAGAATAGCATAGAGTCTGCTCAATTTAAAAAGGACAATTCTTTTGTGGCTGGAATTTTACAGTTCTTTACAAGTTTTCTGCTGTATGGTTACTTGGTTCCATTATCACTTTATGTATCTATGGAAATAATGAAGGTAATGCAAGCGTTCTTTTTAAAAATGAATACACGCATGCACTATGAAGAAGTTGACAAGCCTCCTTCTGCTCAAACTTCGAAATTTTGAATAAAGAATTGGGTGAGGTTAGCACCATCCTTCCAGACAAAGATAGGCACTCTTACACCTAAATGAGATAGAATTCTTCAAATGTTCAATTGCTGGTGTGTCTTATGGAACAGGTATTACTAAGGTACAGAAGGCTGTGCCAGAAAGTGCTGGCAAGAAACCTTCCTTGAAAAAAGAAGAAATCTTTTCTTCAACTCTTCAAAAAAGGATTCAACTTGAGGGATCAAACTTGTAAAAGTCAAAATGAAAAAGTGGAAAATGAGCAGCAAAGGCTAGAAATTGAGTTGAGAAGAAAAGCTTTGGAGTCTTTGAGGTCAAAAAAGGCTGTTAGCCACTAAATAGTCTCCAGTGGCTCATAGTTCTTCAAGACTGCCATGTTCTCATTGATTTGTTCATCAAATAGATCAAAAACATTGTTTTCCTTGTCATGCAAGTTATTGCAAATTTATTTTTCTCAAGATCTGAGCCAATTTGGATATTTCATCGAGGGGGTGTTGTACTCTCAACATTTCTTTTTTAATGACCTGTATGTTTTACTTATGGCAGCAGGATGTTGAGCTCAAATCAGTTATTGCGGTTTTGATTACTCTTAGTTCGATGATATGGCAGGTGCAATGACTTTTGGATGTTGTTTGTGTAAAATGAAAATATGTCAAGTAGATGATGGGAGCCTTCAGCTGTTGGCAGGAAAGAAGATTGCAGTGACATCAAGGGATCATCCACAGACAAACTCAGGAGAGATATCTGAACAAAGTGGTGGCAATCATGCAATTCCTAAGGGTGGACAGAAAGAATACATGTATGCAGATCTTAGTAAGTTTTTCTGACAGTAACTCTCAATGATCTGAAACAAATGAACAGTCCAATAAATGCTGGTGACTGGGGAAAGTTTTCAAACAAATCTAAAAGTGAACTGCATGATCTCGATATAGAGTTAGATTTTGGGGATGGAAAACACATTTGCTATGTTAAAGGTTATCACAAGGTATATGGGATAGGGGTCACTGAGGTTGAAAGAGCAGCAGCGCAGCGCAAAGACGTGAAACTTTAGGAGGTTCAAAGATCAGCTGATTCTGTGCATGAAAAAGTTTTCAACTTTGATAATACAAGGCTGATGTGTGGTGCTTGGAGAAATACGCGTGATCCCAATATCTGCAAGGAGAAATACAATGCGAACAGCCAAAAACTCACTCTATACCTTTACTGGTAACCTTATTATTGGGAAACAGACGTTGCCTCTTTCACCAAATCAAATATTGCTGCGGGGATGCGGTCTACGCAATACAGAGTTCCTAGTTGGTGCTGCGATTTTTACAGGACATGAAACAAAGGAATTTATGGTTGCGCGTCTTACACTGTTCACGCTTGTGACACTATACTCAACAATTATTCACTATATGTGTCAATTGAGATGATAAAATTTTTATCCAATATACTCAATTTATGAACAAGGATATGAATATGTATCACAGAGACAGCAATACTCCTGTTTTAGCACGGACATCAAATCTGAATGAGGAGCTTGGCCAGGTGGAGTATCTTTTTTCTGATAAAATTGTTTGCCATTGCAAGAAAACTCAATATTCCAGTGCGCATACACTCAAATCATCACACAGTTAAAAGAGAACTCAAAAATATGATGCGCACAGCAAAATCATCACAGGCAAAAAAATATGATGCACGTATACAGCTCAGGCAATCACCATACAACAAATATACAGCTCAGGCAATCACCATACAGCAAACATACAGCTTAGGCAATCACCATATAGCAAGCAAGCAACTCAGGCAAACAAATGATGCACACATCACACAGGCAATCACCATACGGCAAGCATCACACAGGCAACACAGTTAGAAAATGCGCAATCACTGTTGGTGTAAGCGGGCAACCTGGAAGCCTGCTCTATTTTTAAAGAGATCTGGAGGTGTTGTGTCACAGCCAGATAAACCAAACCAATACACCTGGACGTTGTATTGAATGAGCACAGGAGATAAGTCAGGGGCGATTGAACAGCTGAAGTAGTTTGAGAGGAAAGTAAATGCCCGATACGACAACAAAGCAACTTCAGCAAACCGATAAAGAGGCCACATAAAAGCAGCAGAACCGCCTGAAGGATGTGGACAAGAGTATTCAAAGCATAGCCCTTAGTCACATAACCAAAACTGGCAGCTGCCTTAGCACAGCTCTGTTCAGATATATATGCATTAATTCCCAGCCTAGCGATGAGTTAAAGACATTAATTCATAGATATTTTTCAGATATGATCCGGAGATATTTGTTTAAAATTTTTCCCGTGACACCTGCTCAAGGGAATGCTGTAAATCCTTCACTATATAAACCACCCCATAGTCAGTCTAAGGGAGGAGAAAAAAAGTAAGAATTGGTCGATGAACTCTGATAGAGATTAGTCTTGTATATCCAGTATGATTCATTAATCAAAGACTGTGGGAGTTTTCTTGGAAATGGACTGTGTGCTGTCTCTTGGTGTTTAAAGGGGCCTTACAGAATTCCGAGGCTGTCACATAAATCAACAAGTGCCTCTCATCTCTGTTTTTTCTTTATGTTTCACGCTCATAATATGCTCATATCGCCATCTAAATAGCAACTAGAAAGATTAGTATAGAATTTGTTGAACCTCACCCTATGCTCAAAGTCTACTATTTTTTTTTTTGTTTTCCTCTGAACTGGTATTGAATGTTGATTTTCTTTGGCCTCTTATCTCGGTGAAACCGCCCATGTTCTAGCATCTATACAAGAAATTTTTTCAGCTACTAGACAGAGCTTTTTCACTATCATGCTGATATGCTAAATAACGATTTTGTTTGTGTACTCCTCATCTCCTTAAGACTTCCAATCCAGCTGGTTTGAGCTGCAATATTGAAAGTTTGTTGGCTGAGAGATCAAAGATCATTTAAAGGATCAGATAATGGGCTGTCCACTGTGCTTTCTTTTTTTTGAAAAAATACTGAAGGGTAATAAAAAAATTCTCATGCTCTCATATGGACTAATAAAACAATCTTTGTCTGTATAAAATCAGTTCTCATATATTACTTTCATTATCACTGTTTTTTCGATTGCAGAAATGGAATACTAATCAACAACTGGCCTTGTAACCATTTACACTAAGTTTTTTGCAATTTGACTAAGAACTTTAATATGAATACCTCACGGAGCATATTAACTCTTTGTCACCCATGCGCGATTATTATTTAGGAAATCTTAATTGTCCCTAGATAAAATCTACTTTCGAGTGCAAAAAAGGAGGATTAATCAACAATTAGCCCTACAACATTTACACTAAGTCTTTTTTTTGCGATTTGACTAAAAGCTTTAATATGAATACCTCACAGAGCATATTAACTCTTTGTCACCCATGAGCGATTATTATTTAGGAAATCTTAAATTGTCCCTAGATAAAATCTATTTTCGATTGCAGAAAGGAGGACTAAACTACGATTGGCCTTACAACAATTTACACAGTTTTTTTTTTGCAAACATACTATATGTTTTTGTTATGACTTAAAGCTTTAATATGAATACCTCAGGGAGCGTATTAGTTTTTTGTCACCCACGTATGATTGTTATTTAGGAAAATCTTAAATTTTTCCTAGGTAGAATTTATCCGCCTCACCTCGGTCAGCCGGATCAAAGATATCTTAGTTGCCTTCCATCTCTAGCCTCTGCTTCAACCCTTTCAAAACCCGAACAATTGTTTCATGAGCAGCTATATGCTCTGTATCCCCCTCGTAACCAGGAAAAACACACCAGCAGTCTCACTCCTCTTGACTCCATGCCCAATGGTTTGAAATTCATCACTCGATGCACTGCCACTCTGCTTGAAACCATTCTCTTCTCACCAAAAAACAAAACCCTTTGTACTCAATAGCTAACCTAAAATCATTTCCTAAAACAAAGCTAAACCCCAAAGAGAGAGCCCTCTCTGACTGCTGGTAGGTTAGGACCGGCAGTCCAAAGCCTGGTCTGTGGTTACCTCGGCCGTATCCCTGAAGGAGCCAAGGGAAAACCTGAGCGATAACAGCGTGGATATCATAGTTGTTTTGGTTGCATAGATAAAGTTATGGATCGCTGTACTCTCTTATGCTAAACCATTTGATGACGATATAAGAAGAAGAATATTTGTAAGGGTTTCGCCATAGTGGTTTTTGCCCTGTTATCAAACCAATCATTGTGTCTCTATATGTGTGCATGCTTTTCTTCTCTTAGGTTCCACTACATTCATGATGATGATGATGTTATTTCTATATAATTGCATATGCTGATGAATAATTTGTATATTTGAATAATGTAATAATGATATGGGGTGAACTTAATTTATTAATGAAGAAATGCAATTATAAAAGAAAATAACAATATCGACTTGTGAAAAATTAACATGGGATCATAGCTTGGATGAATAAAATCCACGGGGATCAAACACATATTTCATTAAATATGGAAGTATTCAGTGGATCTAGAATTTAGAACTTCAACTAGATTAAGTTTTTTCAAAATGAGGAATTAGAAAGTCACTTAATTCACTAATTTTAATGTAGATATTCACCGTTTTTGTGTAAAAATTAGCATGATAAACTTTATAAAACAAATTTATATAAAATTGCTAAAAAAAATCTTTCTCATTTTAATCTTGGATTCCTTACATGATCTATTTTAATATTTTTTTATGGTTTATAGTAAAAAATAAGTTTGTTAAGGTTATTTTATGAAAATAATGATGCATATGTTACTATTATTAATCCATCTAATTATAATATGATATAGTAAATATCATGTATGTGTTAAGTCATGAATATTACTAATGCAGTGTTGGCACATCACCTTTGCAACACTAATTATATTATGGTTGAAGATTAAAAAACCCTCAAAGATCATCGAGTTTATACTCGTATTAGAATTAAATTTCAAAATATTTGTGACACTACCAACCTTTTTGATTGTTTAACTAAACAAAATTATGATGATATTGAAACACTTATTTTAAAGCTTTTTCAGCGTAACAATAAAATTCGAAATAACTTTTAATAATATCTTTTTATATCCTTATTTACCATAGTTGGTCTTAGTGGATGATAATCATCATTATCACCATCATAATTACATATTATTGTAGAAAGTTTGCACTATTTTAGAGTTGAGGAGAAAAATAAATTTAGGATCAAATTAAATGTTGAATGTGAGTAGTAGCATAATTTATTTTTATTTATTAGTTGTACACTTATGTTAATAAAGAAGTTGATTGAGGTTCGCTTTATGAATAATAGATTAATATGCAAGATGTATATTAAGTATAAAGTTATTTAATGACAAATGAAATTTTGGTAATGTGTCCAATATATACAATTATTTAGAACTTTAACTAGATTAAATTTTTTCGAAATGAGGAATTAGAAAGTCACTTAGTTCACTAATTTTTATATAGATATTCACCATTTTTTGTGTAAAAATTATCATGATAAGCTTTAATAAAACAAATTTATATAAAATTGAAAAAGAAAATATTTCACATATTAATCTTGGATTCCTTACATTATCTAT
>APFE030863234.1:66355-116513 GCA_000404065.3 Pinus taeda | reverse complement strand
ACTGTTTTAAAAAAAGCATCAAATGTTTTTATCAAAGAGGTTAATGTTGTAAAAGAATTATATCAGTATTGAAAGGAGAATTGAATGATGTTTTTTTTGTAATTCATTTAAGGGCTTCGGTTCCGATATAGATATAAAAGGCGATTATGGACTGTAAAATTTCCGTTGTGGGTTTTGTTTGATACCATTGCTTCTGCTGCGTCAAACTTTTGGTATCACAGTAGAAGAGGTAGGTGTTTGTAGCGAAAATTCCACCGAGAAGGGGAATTGGTCGAGGGAGACCAGAAGCAAATGCAGTTCTATTGGAAGAAGTGCGAAACTTGCGTGCATGAATGGAGACAATGGAGACAGCCCAAAGAAGAGTGCCTGATGAGGGAGTTGAGAGTTATTCAGAAGAATCTGATGCAGATGTGGAAGCAGAAGAAGATAATGACAATGTCAAATTCATCAAGATGCTGGCAAAGGTTGGAAGCGAACCCAAAATGGAGATTCCTATGTATGAAGGGAGTCTGAATGCCGAGGAGCTTTGGAGGAGGTTGAAGAGAACAAGAAGGTAAAGTTTGCAGTCACTAGATTGAAAGGTCATGCAGCCATCTGGTGGGATGAGGTACAGACATCAAGAACGAGGAAAGGGAAATCTAAGATTAAGCAGTGGGTTAAAATGGTAAGCAAACTCAAAGCCAAGTTTTTGCCTAAAGACTATCATTTGAATATTTTTAAGCAGAAGCAAAATTTGAAGCAAAAAGGAATGTCTGTTAAAGAGTATACAGAAGAATTCTACAGGTTAAGCATCAAAACAGGGCATGTAGAAGATGATTTGGAGAAAGTAGCTAGATATGTTAATGGGTTAAGGTATGAAATACAAGATGAGATTAGCCTGTTAAGTCTGAAAACTGTTGAGGATGCCTATCAAGCAAGTCTGAAAGAAGAGGAAAAAATGTTGAGGAAACTGAGTCAAAGGAACAGAGGGAAGAGCTCAGCAAGAGGTAGAGGAGTTGCCAGATCTAGAGGAACACAACATCAATTTGAAGCAGGAAGTTCAAGTAGCAAATCACCACAGACAGGTGAATCTAGTAGAGGAAGATTCGTGCCTAGAGGAAGAGGGCGAGGAAGAGATGTTAGATGTTATGCTTGTGGAGAATGGGGACACATGTCGAGGGACTGTCCTCATAACAAATCAGCAAGCCAGAGGGGTGCAAATGTGGCTAAGACAGAGCCAGAACCACCTCGACTTGTAGAAAAAGAGGAACCACCTGAAGAAGGTGAGTCATTGCTGCTTAGAAGAACTTTGCTGAGATCAGAAAAGGAGATTGGAGAACCTGCGCAAAGGAAGAATTTGTTCAGGACTACATGCAAATCAAAGGGTAAGTTTTGTAAGGTCATAATTCATAGCGGGAGTACTGACAATCTTGTGTCTACAGACATGGTGGAAAAGCTTGGGTTAACAAGGAAAGCGCATCCTGCACCTTAAAAAGTATCTTGGCTTGAGAAGGGTCATCAAGTTATCGTGACAGAACAGTGTAGTGTGGAAATGCAGATCGACACATACAAAGACGAGATCTTATGTGACATAACGCCCATGGATGTATGTCACGTGTTATTGGGAAGACCATGGCAATTTGACCGAAAGGAGATTCATGATGGGAGAAGGAATACATATACCATAGAGAAGGATGAAATTAGACACATGTTGCTGCGAGTGAAGGATGACGGTGATAAAGGATTGCCAGAGAATAATATTATGCTGATAAGTGGCAAAGAACTGCTACAAGAGGTTGATAAAAGTGAGGAAGTGCATTTTTCTATCGTGGAAAGACCAAAGGTAATTTTAACCTCCACAAATTTAAATAATTTTCCTGAAGAAATTCAAGCTGTGTTAAATAATTTCATGGACATCATTGTCGATGAATTGCTGAATGAATTACCGCCGATTAGAAGTATAAGTCACCATATCGACTTAATACCAGGAGCGAGTCTACCTAATAAAGCTACGTATAGATTAACTCCTCAGGAAAATGTAGAAGTCACAAGACAAGTTCAGGAGCTGATGGACAAGGGGCTGATTCGAGAAAGTCTAAGTCCGTGCGCTGTGCCAATAGTGCTTAGTCTGAAGAAGGGAGGAGAATGGTGCATGTGCACTGATTCCAGAGCTATTAACAAGATAACAGTCAGGTACATATTTCCTTTGCCCAGAATGGATGATTTAATAGACTGTTTAAGTGGATCCAGGTATTTTACGAACATATATTTAAAACGCAGATATCATCATATCAGAATTCAGGAAGGCGATGAATGGAAGACAACGTTCAAAACAAATAGTGGACTGTATGAATGGTTAGTGATGCCTTTTGGGCTCACTAATGCACCCAATACATTCATGAGACTAATGAACGAAGTCTTCAAGGAATATATAGGTAAATTTGTTGTTGTTTACCTTGATGATATTCTAGTTTTTAGCAAAAGTAAAGAGGAGCATTTGGAACATCTGAAGTTAGTCTTGAAAACTCTGCAGAAGGAAAAACTACTAATTAATTTAAAGAAATGTAGTTTCATGAAAAAGGAGCTGGTATACTTGGGATTTGTGATTTCCAGAGAAGGTTTCAAAATGGATCTGAAAAAGGTAAAAGTAATCAGAAACTGGCCTACTCCCAGAAGTGTATCGAGGTAAGGAGTTTCCATGGACTTGCTAGTTTTTACAAGAAGTTTATAAAAGGGTTCAGTCAAGTTTGTGCACCAATCCTTGAGACAATCAAAGAGGTCAATCAGCCATTTTGATGGACAGAGGCAGCTGATAAGAACTTTAATATGCTGAAAAAGAAGATAACAGAAAAGCCAATTCTAGCATTGCCAAATTTCGAGAAAGTCTTTCAAGTGGAAACTGATGCAAGTGGAGAAGCAGTTGGTGCGGTGTTGAGCCGAGAGCAAAGACCGATAGCGTATTTCAGCGAGAAGTTAAATGATGTGAAAAGGAAATATTCTTCCTATGATAAAGAATTTTACGCCATTGTGTAGGTCTTAAAAAAGTGGAGGCATTATTTGTTGCCAAAGGAATTCATTTTATTTTCAGACAACCACGCTTTATAGTTTATTAATAATCAGCCAAAGTTAAATCAGAAGCATGCCAAATGGGTGGAATTTCTACAAAGTATCACTTTTGTAATAAAGCATAAAAGTGGTAAGTCTAATAAAGTGGCAGATGCATTGATCAGGGTAAGTTTTGTTTTGCAAGAATTTAAAGTGGGTGTTGTAGGTTTTGATGAAATGATAGAAATGTACAAGGATGATGAGGATTTTAAAGATATCTACACAACAATTCAGAATCCCGTGAGCCATAACAGAAGTCAGTGGATGGACTACCTTATTCAAGGAGGCCTGTTATTTAAAGGCAACAAATTATGTATTCCTAAATGTTCCATGAGAGAGAACATAATTAAGGAAAAGCACAGTGGAGGGTTATTTGGTCATTTTGGACAAGATAAAACTTTTGCTTAGGTGAATGCTTTTTATTACTGGCCTAAAATGCAAACTGATGTTAAAAAGTTTGTTGAGAAATGCAGGGTATGTCAATATGCCAAAGGAAGGAGCTAGAATACAGGTCTATATCAGCCATTACCTATACCAGATCGACCATGGGATGCAGTGAGTATGGAATTTGTTCTGGGTTTACCAAAAACTCAGAGGGGAAATGATTCTATTTATGTTGTTGTAGATAGATTTTCAAAAATGGCCCATTTTATTGCTTGTAAGAAGACTAATGATGCAACACACATCGCAAATTTATTCTTTTCAGAGATTGTAAGATTGCATGGTTTACCTGTAAGCATTGTATCAGATTGGGATGCTAAATTTGTAGGGCATTTCTGGAGGAAAATTTGGAAGAAAATGGGTACTAAACTCAGTTTTAGTTCAGCATACCATCCTCAGACAGATGGACAAACTGAAGTAGTGAACAAAAGCTTGGGGAATATATTAAGAAGTCTGGTACATTAGAATCCCAAACAGTGGGATTTGGCATTAGCTCAAGCTGAGTTCGCTTACAATGATACACCAAACCGAAGCATTCGAATGAGTCCATTTCATATTGTCTTTGGAATGCATTCGAGAGGAGTATATGAACTTAGGGACTTGGGAAAACAAGAAGCCAGAAGTGCAAGTGCTGAAGATTTTGTTGAACAAATGCATAAGCTACAGTAAGAAGTTAAAGGTAAATTGTAGGAAAGCAGCTAAAGATACAAGAAGAGAGCAGATTTGAAAAGAAAGGAAAAGGAGTTTCAGGTAGGAGAATTGGTCATGGCATATTTGCGGAAAGAGAGATTTCCTACAAAGACTTATAATAAGCTGAAACTGAAGAAAATGGGACCCTGTAAAATCAAAAGGAAGTTTTCAGCCTATGCATATGAGATTGAGTTGCGGGAAGGGATCGAAATATCCCCCATTTTTAATGTTGCAGACTTATATCCATTCAAAGAAGCAGAGACCGAGTTGCAAACTGAAGTTACAGGTGATGAAGTTCAAACTGTAGACTGGGAGGAATAGGTACCAAAAGCATCTAAAAAGGAAGTTGAAGATATCTTTTGATCAAAGAATATCCAAGAAAATGCGAGGGCAGACATATTTCCAGTATCTTGTCAAGTGGAAGGAGTAGCCAATGGAAGATTCCAGTTGGTTGACAGTAGCTGAATTGCAGAGATACAGAATAAATCTTAAAAGTTTAATGAACAAATCTTTTCTTCCCTAGGAGTCTGATGCAGGAGCATCAAAATAGGCCAGCAATGTGAAAAATCTGTTCACATGTCGTGGCTTGATAGAGTGAATTTCATTTACTATTGGTCAATTTTAGTTTACTGTGGAAGTCGATTTATTAATAGTTTGTTGTTATCTAAATAAATGTGACTGTTCTATTTGAGATTTAGTGATAAGATTTGTTACATAGGTGTAACCGTGAGTGAGAAGATAGGAGATTTTGTTGAAAATAGAAGATTATGTTATCTATTTGTTAGAAGAATTAGTGGAAGAAATATAGAAAAAAATAGTAATAAGCAAGGAGATTCTTCAGAGAGAGGGGGTGAGGTTTGTAGTGTGGAGAAAAAGCTCAGAATGGAGTGAGGATTGTGTTTTGTAACAAAGATTTCCTTTTGTAAACTCGCCAGGGGCGAACTCTATTTTCTTGTATTATGAATAAAATCGCTGTTACATCCATCGCTGTATTGCAAGTATAAATGATTGATTCAGTTGTTTTCTTTTGAAGTTGTTGAAGTAGATTGTTCGATGTTTTATTTTAATTGCAAAGGTTGCTGTGTTGAAACAAATCTGAAATGGTTGAGTCTGTGTGTATGAAAGTCATTAATAAAGAAAGATTGTGAAAATAAACCCCTTCAGAACTTTGGAACGGATTTATAATATATTTTGATGGTTTTATGATCCATCGGGTCCGGTAAGACCATCACATTGGATTAGGAAGGAGCCCACAAATCACATCAATAGAGAATAGACGGATGTGATCAGTTATAGAATAGTTTTAAAGGAGATCGAGTCAGGATATCGCATCGCAGATTTGGAGAATTAAACGTAAAAGTGAAAAGTGCGATTTGTGAAGTCCATAGTTGAAATTGCGATTTGCGATCTCCAATACCCATCGCATCGCAATGTGGAATGGGTGTTAGTCAAGTGACATTATAGTTTTGCGATTTGCAATCAATCAGATCTAAGATTGTGGCATATATATATGAAACTGTTTTAAAAAAAGCATCAAACGTTTTTATCAAAGAGGTTAATGTTTTAAAAGAATTATATCAGTATTGAAAGGAGAATTGAATGATGTTTTTTTTGTAATTCATTTAAGGGCTTCAGTTCCAATATAGATATAAAAGGCGATTATGGAATGTAAAATTTCCATTGCGGGTTTTGTTTGATACCATTGCTTCTGCTGCATCATCTTCTAGTGTGTGTTGGTGTTCACACGCATCAATTGTTAACTACATGTTTAGCTCTTGTCAGACTTGCTTCTTGTCTTTGCCTCAGTGAGTGTGCCAAATGGGTTAGATCACATGCGTGTGCATAATGACATGCATGCTACTAAATTCCATTGCATGAGATTAACAACATTGCTCACCATGTCTGCTTCTTGCCAGCTGTTGGGATGGATCTATAACTTGTACAGGTGTAGTTTAATGCACATGTACTCGTGTGAGGCAAAATGGCTTGAGCAAGCCATGCAAGACATCGCTGACACTTGGTCTGTTGTGATGAGACCAACTCTTTGACATGCTTATGATGGTCGAGGTGATGAGATGACGCCAATCTTGGTCGTTCGTGATGGTGTGCATGCGCTCCATTGTGGCATCTTGCTGAAGTGAACTCTTGTCTTTGTTGCATCCCGGTGCATTGGTGTGGCTCATCTATCCAACTCGTCTGCTAACATGTGCATGGTCTTCTTGGGTGTAGCGGAATTGGCAACACACTGATGCATAGTGTCTATGATGATATTCTAGTGTGTGTTGGTGTTCACGTGCATCAACTGTTAACTACATGTTTAGCTCTTATCAGACTTGCTTCTTATCTTTGCCTCAGTGAGTGTGGCAAATGGGTTAGATCACATGCGTGTGCATAATGACATGCATGCTACTGAATTCCATTGCATGCGATTAACAACATTGCTCAAAATGTCTGCTTCTTGCCAGCTGCTGGGATGGATCTATAACTTGTACAGGTGTATTTTAATCCGTCTGTGCATGTTACGCCCCCTACTGAACCTGTTCCCGTTGCACTTCATTCTCTTGTCTATGCAGCTCCTGTTCTTCCTTAAGTTGTTGCTTCAGCACATGCAACTCCTTCTCTATTTCGTTCTTTGCTCTCACATGATCGTCTTATCACACTATCACCTCATATCCCCAATCTTCAAAGTTTCTTTCATCACAAGTGGATCTGCTTGAGATTGTAACTTTGTTTCGCCTCTGTGTTATCAACAACCTTCCTCTTACATTCGCCGCATGCGAGTGTGCTGCCTTCTACTGCTGCTGATGGTGCTACTCGCTGTGATGCTGCTGCCATCTTATCTTGATGTCCTTGTCTATGAACAACTTGATGTCTTCATAGGTAGGCAAGCTCATAGACACTTACTTAGCTACAACCCACGTTGTGCTCTCATTGGTTTCCTTTGACTCTGCTCTCCTGAAGGTTATTGTACTTTTTCTATTGAGAGGTAGATGAACACCTACGATACTTGTGGACATGGCAACACTCATGGCAAGAAATCTGTCAGTCGAAAATGAAAACGAACTTGAGAAATGACTTGCAACATACCTGTGTGACTAATTATGAAGGTTGCGCAATTTTCATTGGGAGGTCGGAAGATTGACTGCCAAAAATACGCAAGGCATAGTCCAAGCTGTTAGGAGGTTGATTGACTGCTGGAATTGTGAAATACACAGTCTAGCCTAGCCTGATGAGGATTGAAACTGCGCAATGCGTAATTTTAGTCAGTAGTGACATGCAACCAACAAACCGCATTGTGCAGTTTCTGGGGCTAGTGGGACACTGCCTCCAACGATTGTGTAATGCAAGCCTAGACATTAATGCCTGGCTATGCTTTCACAATTTCTAGAGGGAATGTCGAGCCTTTGGTTTCGGAAATGTGCAGTGCTAGTCGAGCAAGGCACGATTTGAGCCAAGGCAGCCTAGTCTGGTTGGCGGGCAACTGAAAACATGAGAAGTTTGAATGCATAGTGAGATGAGTGCAAATGAGAGTGAATGATCATTCATTCCAACAACAAGTGTAGGGTTCGAAAAACAAGAAGACATGCATGTGTGTGAAGTGAGTTTCCGTCATGACGACCGTCTGTGAAAAACAATATCATGCATGTGACAACAGTGAGATGATAGTATGTATCAAAATGATAGGAAGTGGTCACTGAAATCAAGAAGATAACATTCATACAAAGCGAAACACAAAAAGTGTTAGAAACGGAACGCAAGACATGAAAAGCGGGCTCACCCCAAAATAGCTGAGTTGAATGTGCTGATGACTCCTAGATACAATGTGGGATGTCAAAGCTACAAGATTGATGTGAGGAATTAGCTCTGTAGCATCTAGTTGATGAGTTTTGATAAAATTGAGGTTGCAAAGTGCATGCCACATAGATAGGGAAAATGACACTTGATGGGAGGTTTATGAAATGATCCTTGAATGTAACCTCCAAATGCTATAAATAGATCCCTGAAACAAGGGATGCCTTTGCATTCTTCCTTGAGAGGAGTAGCCCATGCATGCAAATTAGTTTTGCTCGGTCCCGGAGGGAACCATTCAACTCAACTGCACATGCAAGAGCATGTTCAATTGTTGGGAGAAAATGCGCATTTTTGGAAGGGAGTTGGGATGGCTTCCCAAGAGATTTGTGCAATTTTTGGGTAGAGCAACTGACTGTTGCCCAGGATTGCACAATTCTTGGGCTGAGAGGAATTGAACAATTTTCCAGATGAAGCTTGACTAGCAGAATTGCGCAATTCTGGAGCCCAGCAGGTTGCCAAACTGAATTGCGCAATTTCTGGAGGGAAGGCTAGTTGCCCTCTAGAATTGCACAATTTCTTGAGGGAACTGCTCATTCTGCAGCTGGACCAAGTCCGAAGAAACATTCATTGAGGGAAATGCATCAAGCTTTGATAGACAGGCTGTATTTTTACAAGAAAATAACTGAAGATTGTGTACTCGACGAAGCAAGCCATGCTGTTGTGAAAGGTTGGTAGGGAGGCTCCAAAACAAAGCTAAGGGAAATTTTTAGACGGTGGTTGTAGCCGCCTCAACAAAAACACAAGACCAAGCTACCATTATAATTGGAGACTCACCACCTTCAAGTAGCAAGTTTGTTGCATCTCCTACTGGAACTTCGATTTCACATGGTCAAAAGGAAACATAACTATCTTCTCAAGATGTCCAAGGAGAAAAGGAAAAGAGTGTTTTTGACAGGTACCGAGAGATCAAACTTAAGAATGAAATTCTTAAGAACAATACCTACAATCAATTTTGAAAGAAGACTTCTAGCTCACAGAGCATATTATTATCAGGTTTTGACACAGAGTAAGGAAAGATGCAGATGGCCTTCCTTGAGGCTCAAATTCCACATCCTAAAATATCAGTACATTACTAGAGTACAACATTTGAATTCAACACCAAAGATATCCATCCCATTGATCAAATGGAGATGCATAAACATACTGGTGAGATGATTTATTCTACATTAACTAATACTGTCATGTCATTGTCTAAGCTACAAGTTTCGTATGCCAACATTCAATCCCAGTTGAAAATGGAAAAGGTGTCTTCTTTAGCAAAGGACAATAAGATCAAATCTTTGGAAGATTTGGTAGTCAAGATAGGGTATGATCCTAAGGATATAAATGCTACAGAGGAGATTATTAAGAAGAAAAATTTGGACATTGCATGATTGAGACAACAGCTGAAACTGCCAGCCACAAAGGATCCCTTGACTAAAGACATTGAAGAAAATGAGACACAGAATGTTGACATGATGAAACTAATCATAGAGAAGAATATTCAGATTAGACAGATGGAGGTAGAAATGGAGAAAATCAAAGAAAAGAACAAAGTTAAAGGATGGCCTTAGTACCATTAGATGCCACACCCATCACTCAACTCCTAGCTACAGGAAGAGAAACTGCAATAACTTCTTCCACTCAAACTACAAGTGCTTAACAAGTGACAAAAATAGTGGAAAATATTCCAATCTAGTCAGAAGATATTAATAAATTGAATGGGCTGCTCAAATCTATGCAAGAGTAGAAAACTAGAATTATAGCTTCTCCTCTAGCTGAAATGCAGAAGTCACAAAGGATAATAGAGAAGTTACAGAGGGTGGAAAAGGATACATCAATTAGTCAGACCTTGACCCAAGCCAAGGAAACCATTTGGATGGGTATTCTGGACTCTATCAATGAAATTTGGCCATGTATGAAAAGCATTTTTGAACATAAAGCACTGATACAAAGGGCCACTGAAACAATTGTTCAAGTAAGGGAAAATTTGGTAGAGATGCCTTCAGAAGCACCCAACATCATCAAATTCCTGAATTCAAAGAGTAAATATGAACTTGAAGAGTTAGGAATTAGTGACAGGACTGCTACCATCTTGGAAGTCAAAAAGGTTTGACTAAAAGAAATCTCATTGATCAATTGGAGGAGAGGTGTGAGACACTAGAGCTGGGAGTGAACAGGTTTTGCAATAGGATTGAAGCATTAATCCAGATCAGAATGCCCAACATATATGCCATTAATGATAAACTCATTACTCAAGAAGATTATGTTCTAAAGATGAAGGAAGTGACCAAAAGCGACATCAAATTCAGTGGTATAAAAGGCAGCATGACAACAAGAGAATTTTTTGATAGAGGAGGAATGACCTGTTATAGAGTTTTGAGAACCCAACGTTTCAGACTACTATGTGAGTCCATCATTAGGGGATGTGTCAATAGATTTTAAGATATTATTGATGTATCTAGGAGCTGTATTTTAGTGTATATATATGGGTTATAAAAGAATACTATAAGAATTTTCGTCGGCCCATATCTGATTAGTTTGTTAATATATATTTATTTTATTTATTTATTTCTTTTTTTATTAAATGAATAATGGTAAATAAATCATATGTTGCTTATAATATTGTAATACATAAATTATGATTTTATTTATTATTTTTAATAAATGATTAATGATGAAATAAAATTGGCTCTTACTTTATTATGAGAAATTTTATGTTTAATAGGATGTTCATTTATTTATTTGTTTATTTATTTTTAATATATACAAATAGGATGTTAGATAATTAATTATTATTAAAGATTCTTGATTTTAATTAATAAGTGAACTGACATATGTATGAATTTAAATCATTAAAGATGTAGCTATTTAAATCCCTAAAATTTTCTTAGATCATTTACTTATTAGCTATATATTTTTATTATTATTTATTTACCAAGAGGATGTTAGATATTTTTATTATGAATGAGAAGAGGGAAAAAATTATCTAACATCCTCTTGTAAATAAATAATAATAATATATAGCTAATAAGTAAATGATCTAAGAAAATATTAGGGATTTAAATAACTTACATCCTTAATGATTTTAAATTCAAACATATGAGAGTTCACTTATTAATTAAAATCAAGAATCCTTTAATAATAATTATTATCTAACATCCTATTTTATTAAAAATAAATAAACAAACCAAACAAACAAACAAATTAAATGAACATTCTAATTAAACATAAATTTTTTCATAATAAAATAAGAGCCAATTTTATTTCATTACTAATAATTTATTAAAAATAATAATAAATCATTAATTTATTGTATTACAATATTATTAAGCCAACATTGATTTATTTACCATTATTCATTTAATAAAAAAATAAAAAATAAAATAAATAAAAGAAAATATATATTAACAAACTAATCAGATATGGGTCGACTAAAATTCTTATAGTATTCCTTTATAACATGTATATATACACTAAAATAAAACTCCTAGATACATCAATAATATCTTAAAATATATTGACGCATCCCCTGATGATGGACTCACTTAGTAGTCTGAAACGTTGGGTTCTCAAAACTCTATAACAGGTCATTCCTCCTCTATCAAAAAATTGTCCTCACCTGCATGGATTCATTATTTAATAACAAGAGCATTCTTAGAGACTATGGCAAATGACTTCTATATCCAGAATTAGGTAAAACATGTCTTCATAGTAAAACCAACATTTGCCAAATATACTGAGGTTGATGGGATTTACCGGAAGGTAATTAAGTTAACCATTCTAGATGAAAAAAGGTGGCAAAAACTATGTGATTTACTGGATTAAAAGTAATTCAGATGCAACCAGCACAATAGCCAACACATCAGTGCAACACAGTTTCAGGCTAATTCAGATGCAGCCAGCACAATAGCCAACACATCAGCACAACACAGTTTCAGGGTAATTCAGCAACTGAATCCACCAAAACAGAGCCACCTCTTCATGCAACTGTCTACCTTGTCTATCTTTCTGCTAAAGATCTATTTTATTGTTTAGAATTATGCTAATAATACGCTGTTGGTTGAGACAATGATTTTGTAATTATTTTGTAAATATTTTTATAAATACTTCACAGTTTGAAGTATTACAGGTTGATTGTTGAATATAATTTCCTCTGCGAATTATAATTTTTTATTGAAAGCATCAATAATATAGGAACATTTTCATAGGATTCATGTGGTGTACGAAATGGTGATGTTCTTCTTCAGTTTATGTGTTTGATCATTGTTTCCTTTCTCTGTTATGTCTTAAAATCTTAATTACTTAACAAAAACTATGATGAATAGGATATGTTACACAGAACACCCTATTCTGGCTGTTAGTAATTTACATGTTTTTTTACTGAATTCAAATTAAGGAATTCTTCATTGCTCCTTAATTTCTACTGAATCTTACATTTCTATTGTCTCATAATCCATTTAAATTTATGAAAGATGCAACTAGTGTAACCTAGATTTCCCTGTGAAACTCCTTCAAAGTTTGATGCACATCTAATTAATCTTTAGACTCCATATCCCAATGGAATTATAGCAATTTAATCAACCAAACAATCCAATCAAAACAATTAATACATTAATAACTAACCTAAAATTCATAAAACAAAGCTAAATTTTACAGAGAGATCCCTCTTTGAACCTGGCAGGGCTAGATACCATCTTCGAAAGTCATTTTGATGTTGTTCTAGGTTTTTACTCCCTCAACCTCAAAAATATAGAACGACAACATAGTGGCTACCATACTAGGGACTTGAATGCTTTTTAAATTGAAAAATAGTTATTCCCTGGTATTTAATTAGTATTTCAATTAATCAAAGCTCTTATATTGCAATGAAATACATAATCTGAGGTTGTAATCTTGTGTATATTTGAGTGTGTTATTAATTTTGATTTTATTAGCTATGTGATAAGTTTTCAATAGATCTGGCTCCTAAAATAATTTTCCCTAGAGCTCAGCCAGATCCCGACCCTACTAAATTTTTAGATAATCTAGAGTTTGATTTTCCTTTCCAACATAGTTTGTTTAGATCAAAATCTGAGAGCTTTGTAGATCAGACTATCATTGGTGAAGCTATACTGCAACCATATATACCCCAAACTCAGCCTCTTGCATTAGATCCTGATCTAGAATACCTATGACAATTTGATAAATTACAAGGTCTAGTCTCGGTTTTGGACCAAGCCATTAAAGAAGCTTACATTCAACAATCAACGGAATATTCAACTTTAACAATTTCAACAACTTCTTTTTCCACCCATTCTTCCCAATCTGTTAATCTACAACCCCCCGATCCTTCTCATTCTATAGTCTCTACTTATTCACCTATAGCAACTGAAATTGTTGTTCATACTATCCCTGTAGTTACTACAACTGCACCTTCCACAGGTCCATCTTCCAGTCAAATTCTCACACCAGCTATGGCAGCTAGGTATATACCTTTGGTGTTACCAGGCTAGCTAAATGCTATGTCGATAGACTATCAATAAAAAATTCTAGCCTTTGATAACAATATTTCTCATACTACTCAACAACACGTAGGTAGAATGAATGATGTTTTTTTTACCTTCAAGAAGTATATGAGGTTGATGTAAATAAGAGATTGTTTGCACAAATTTTAGGAGGTGATGTCAAAAAATGGTTTAGGAGTTTACCTACAGGAAGTATAGCCAACTTTGAGGCATTCCATCAAACTTTCTTAGCTAGATGGGAAATCAAGAAAAATCCACTACAACTCCTGAATGAATACAAAAGACTTAAAAGAAAACCTAATGAAATTGTGGAGGAATACTGTGAATGGTTTAATACTATTTACAATGCAATTCCTATAGACATCAAACCCTCCCTTGGTCTAGCTTTAATTTATTTTCCTTATGTTTTTTATGTAAACATGGAGTATCAACTTAGAGAAAGAGATCTGACAACTTTGGAAGAAATGAAATCCAATCCTATTAAAGTTGAAGCTGACATCTTAGCTAAGAAGGCCAAACTAAAATCTGAACGCAGGGTTACCATTAAAGAAGAGCCTTCCATTTCTACTTCTGATCACAAAATTGATAACCTAGTGAGGGTAGTGGAAAAGCTGATGTAAAGAGTAAACATAAATAATCAAGCTCAAATGAGAGGAAATCAAACTACTACTCAAAATAGGAACCAAAACTTCAGAAGGAATATTCCCCAAATCAAACAATGAGAACAAAAGGGTCTAGACCAGCAAGTCCGGCCTCCTTTTCAGGAAAACTATACTAATGATGAGGGTAGTATTATTGAAGATTTAGATGGTAGGAAAATAAATCTGATGGGAATAAATTATGATGAACCTATTTTTCTCACTCAAGAGGAGTAAGATCTTTTCCTCCTAATTAAAACCGAACTTGACTCTAACGAATCAGATGAATATAAACAAGTTTTTGAGAATACCATTATGGAAGTCTAGTATGGCATGTTGTTGTCACACTCATGGGGAGAAAAATTACAAGGGACCCTACAGATGGATATGATCTTTGCCACCATACCAGTTTTTGGTTAGCAAAGAAGATTATATAGGGAAATTTTGATGAAATTCATGGTGAGTAGTCAAGAGAAGCCTCACAACTATCCTCTTTACTATCTCCACTTAGATTTAGACTCTTTCATTCATTATAATGATGGAGACATCAACGCTCAGGTTATCAAAGCAAAAACTGAAATTTCTAAAACAAATCCAAACCAAACAAAAGCACTAGAACAAAAAGCTCTTCCTCTTCCTAAACCTCTTTGGAACATGAGCTTTGATGATGCTTGTAGCAAAGATGGTTTTGGAGTAGGAATGTGGGTTACAAATACATGAAACAATCATGTTGAAGGTCATTCATACAAACTCCATTTTCAGTGTACAAACAACATAGCCGAGTATGAAGCTCTTATATTAGGATTGCAATTGTTAAAAGAATTGGGTGCCAAGAGAATATCCATTCAAGGGGATGCTAAGTTAATCATAAAACAAATCAAAGGAGAGTATTCAGTGAAACACCATAGATTGAGGGAATACAGAAATGTTGTGCTTGATTTTCTAGAGAGTTTTGTGGAATATGACCTTTCTGCAATTCCTAGAAATCAAAATATCCTATCTAATAGTCTGGATTTTTCAGCCAGCTCCTGTAAAATTCCTTACCCTAATAGACAATATACAGTGGAAGTGAAACATCGACCAACTATACCAGATATTATGAAGTATTGGCAGGTGTTTGGAAAGGATAAAAAATTGAAAGTTTTCCGGAGTCTAAGGATGAATACGAAGATGATAGTATAGACTTAGAGTCTAAATTAGAAAATCAAATAGTGGTACATTCTAATGTAGAAAGGTGGTTAGAAAACTCAGATGTAAATATACACATAAATAAAGTTGTAAATAAATTAGAATTGCTTGAGATAGATCTAGAGAAAGAAGAGTTTGAAACACTTCAATTAAATGATAATGTTTTACCTAGAGGTTTAGTTCCATTGGAAGAATTATTTTATTTCAATGTTGTGGCTAAAAATCCTAAGATTGAGCCCACAGGGGCAGCAGTGGAAGAATGCAACAGAGGCAATGAAAAAGATCCTAAAATCATAAAACTGTCCAAGTCACTCCAAACCATTAAAAAACAAAAATACATTGCTTTATTCAAGGAATTCAGTGATGTTTTTGCCTGGAGCTATGAAGATATAAAACTTATGATACAAATATTATACAACATAAAATTCCAATTAAAGAGGATCATAAACCATTTAAACAAAAACTTCGAAGAATAAATCTAGTGTTGATGCCTTTAATTGAGAAAGAAATTAAAAGAATGTATGACTCTAAAATCAAAGTCCCTCTTAGGTATTCTAAATGGGTTTCCAATATAGTGCCAAGTAGGAAGAAAACATGTGAAATCAGATTATGCATAGATTTTAGAAACCTTAATAAAGTTTCCTTAAAGGACAACTACCCTTTACCAAAAATGGATCATATTTTACAAAAGATAGTTGGATCTTCTAGGATTTTTTTATTAGACGGTTTCTCAAGCTATAATCAGGTTTTGGTTCACCCTGATGATCAAGATAAAACAACCTTTACTACTCCATGGGGTACCTTCATGTATGTGAAGATGCCTTTTGGGTTAAGGAATGATGGAGCCACATTTCAAAGAGCAATGGATATTGCCATTGTCGATGAAATTGGTAGGTTTATTGTGATCTATCTAGATGGCATTACTGTTTATTCTAAACTGATGAAGAACATTTGCTACATATGAGAAGAGTATTTGAGAAATCTAGAAGGTTTGGAATTTCACTAAATCCTAAGAAAACACTTTTTGTCCTTAAAGAGGGAAACCTTCTTGGTCATATCATGTCTAGGGAAGGTATTAAAATTGATCCCAAAAGGATTGAAGCTATTTTAAAAATCAACGATTCTAGAAACATTAAGGAGCTTCAATCATTTATTGGCAGAATAAACTTCCAAAGGAGATTCTATTAATGTCAGTATATGCATACTTCCATCAGGGATCAAATCTGCTCTTTGCATTTTCATTTTAGGTGTCTCATACTAAATTTTTGATCATTCCACAAGGTCATGCCAAAATGGTCCATTGATGGTTGTTTTCTTCTTAGAAAATCAAATTTTCCCTCATAAGGTACATTTGCTGACCCATATCCATGTTGCATTCAGTTATGCTTTCAGTTATGTTATTTTTAGAGTGAAGGCAGTCATGTTTCCATTAGGTCTTAGGGTTGATTTCCAAGGTCAAAAGCATAGTTTCAGTGTAACTAAAGGACAAAAAAGGTATGAGGAAGACCAATAAACGAAGAGTGATTGGTAGTAAGTCATGGTTATTGTACAAAGATCTTATTTCATTGTTGTAATTTTCTGTCAAAAACATGTTTTTGAGATGAAAACAAAGTATTTTAGTTGATTCATATTTTTTTGATGTAATTCAAGTCATTTCATGTAATAAGTGTTCCCATAAGCTGCCCAGGAATTTCTCCTTGCTGCAAGAAATGAGCCATTGAAGAAATCGGTTCAATCAAAGCATCATCCACCTAAAAAGAGACAAAGAAAGAAAATCATTAAACAGAGATTTGAAGACAAAGTAAAAGTTCCAAAAAACATTATAAAGTGGGTTTTTGTAAGGAAAAATAAAAATCACCCTCTATATAAGATTTCAAAATCATTTTTCAAACTTCATCATACTCATTTGACAAAGAGAGAGAAGGGAGTTGAAGCGAATTGGTGGCTGAGAAAATCGTGGGTGTTGCGCATTGAGCAAGGAGCGCTGCACACAAGGAAAAATTATGGAGGCGTTGCGCATAGATCAGGGAGCACCACGCATACAACCAGAGCACTGCGCATAGAGCATGTGTGCCAGTGTATTTTTGCACAGCGCTGCACATACAATAGAGCGTTGCACACCTGTACAAGGTGCTGCACACCTGTACAAGGCACTGCACATAGGGCCAACAAACACGAAGACTACCCTAACAACCATCTAAATTGCTCTTTTGCTACCTAGAGCCTCTAAGAAAGTAAGTACACTCCTTAAATCATATTCCCAGCACTCATTTCACGATTTTTGAGTTTGTTTGTTATTTAAATTTTCAAACCCTAGGTTCTCTAAAGACCCTCTCTGCTTACCATTTTCCTTCATTCCCACATCTTGTTGTGATATCCCTCATTCCCACATCCTGTTGTAATATCCCTAAATATCATCCCTATTCCCTATTTCCTACAGTCAAATACACCTATCCCCTATACCCTAATCCCGCAAACAAAATCCCTAAACCCCTACTTACAAAGCAGTCCCTACTAAAAAATACCCTCCTTCTAACTCTCACATCATACATATCTCATCCTACATCACACAAAATCCTCTCCCCTTCCCCTATTCCTATTCACCATAACTCACTTCCGGATTACCTTCTCTAGGGTTTCTAAAGCTTTACATTAAAAACATGGATAAAGAGGATAAATATTATGAGGAGGAAAACAATGGCAGTGAAAGCATGGGAGATGAACCTCAACATCAAAGAAAACCACATAAGGGAGGCAAAATTATCAGAGAGGAACCATCAAACATCAGAGAGTTACAGGCTTCTAGTATGACTGTCTCTTGTTTTAGGCATCTGGGGTGTTATGAGTTTTTTGAGTAGGTACACAGAGTTCAACATCATCCTGAGCTGACTAGGCTTTTTGTAGCCAATCTCCGTGATAACAAGGTAACTCTTGCCGTGGTAACATTTAGAGTTTGCTTCTCCATCATTGTTGATGCTACAATGATTCCGAATGATGGGGAAAAATGTTATAAAGCACAAGATTTGGATGAGCACTACTATGAGCTATACATCAAATCCAAGTACATAAATGAAAAGAAGAGGACCTTTCCTTTCAGGTTCCTTCACGATAAGTATGCCCTTATGATGAGGATCATTATGACATATTTTACGTGTGAGGGCAGATTTTCCAGATTGTACACCTATCATATTAGGCTTCTTATGCACTTCACAAGAGTGAAAATGCTAAACATCCCTTACTTCTTATTCAAGAACATTGAGAAGATGGCCCACATTGTACATAAAAGGCCATACCCCCAGCAGATGAATAGCATTTATCACTATTCCTTGATTAATATGATTATGCTACAT
Organism: Pinus taeda; assembly: GCA_000404065.3. Lineage (NCBI taxonomy): Eukaryota > Viridiplantae > Streptophyta > Pinopsida > Pinales > Pinaceae > Pinus > Pinus taeda. Next base: position 97,784 of record APFE030863234.1, on the reverse strand, counting down.
CATCTCGACCTCCTCACCATATCCTTGGATACATTTATTGCCAATGACATCTTCAATGGCCCTCAGATAACTCCATCGGTGCCTCAAGAAGCAGAAGGGCCTTCTAGCAGTGCCAAAGTAAAGAAAAGTAAGAAGGCTAAAGAGACTAGAGTTGTTGAAAAGCCAGACACCTACAAAACATGTTAGAGAGGGGCTAGAAAGTTGTTTGTAGTAGATAGGCAAGTGTTTACTCCAACTGATGTGGAAGGGGCCTTGTCTTCTTCATTAGCTCATAAGCAAATGCTTGCTCCACAAATTGTGGAAGAGGCTTTGCCTTCTTCATCAACAGAACAGGTAAAATAGGTGCAACAGGTGCATAAAGGGAAAGAAAAGGTGCTGGAGGAAAGCCTCAATGATGAAGAGGAAAGGGAATTTGATTTGATGGAACATGATGGACTAGAACAGCCACACATTCATCATGGCATTGAGATAGTTGACTTGGAGGCTCAAGATGAGGCAACAAATGAAAATATAACCATAAGGGAAAAAGAGGCACAAATCCAAGCACTGATGGACAACTTGGCAAGAGCTAAGTATGTCATTTCATATCTTGAGCAAGAGAACAAGCAACTAAGTGACAATAGATTCTCATGGAGCTAGAACTCCTCAAGGCAAAGAGGCAATGTGACAAAGGCAAATCAGTAATGCAAGAGGAAGAGACCCCAATCACCTTGACTACAAAACAAAGGCTTGAAATGGAGATTGAGGAGGATAGAGAAACATGGCTTGATAGGGTCAATTTACATTTGGAGAAGCTGCTACAAAGGGCCAACAGGGATAATCAAAAAATTAGGCACATGGCTCGCCATTATAGGACCTGGAACAAGATTTGTAACATAAAAGTCAAGCAAATGAAGACAAGGCTAAAACAAGCACTCAAAGGAAAAAATGAGGGTGATAGGCTTATGTTGCTTACTGAAGCTTCCTTAGCTGACCCAGACACTTGATGGTGGTGTTATCCACAAAGTTTGAGTAAGTTTTGAGAATTTTTTCATTTTTGAAGAATTTAGCAATTTTTGACTCAGAAAGATTAACTCTATGTGCAACCCCACTAGCGCTACGCTTTTCTTAGAGGCATCCAATCAGGAAATGGTCAGCATTTTTGGATTCACAATGATGACTACATTCACCCTGTGCATTTGCTAAGATTTTTGATAAAAAATGGTCATCCAAAAGGTCAAAAAACACCTAAAAAATGACCTTTCTACCCTCTTTTTGACCATGGCACTGCGCATAGAATCATTCTTGGGAGAATCAGTTTTTGAGGGGTCAAATCAACTCCAAATGGGAAACTAAATGCATATTTAGAAATTAGACAGGATAGACTTTCCAATGAGCTATCATAAGCTCAATTTGGACACTGAGAAGACCTCCAAAATGGTCCTGCAAAAAGTGTTGCGCATAGAGCTTGGGCGCTGCGCATACGACAATTTTATGCTGAATTTTCACTTTACTGTGCCATGACTTTAATTTTGGGGTTTTGCCTCATGGATGATGTTTTTACTGATGTAAATGGTGACTAAGCATGTAAATAGGATGGATATTATTTATTGGAGGGTAGATTCATTAGATCAAAAGTTATGTTGAGGACAAATGAATCAGTTCCCTCCCTTTTAGAGGCAAGTTGTGAGGGTTGCCTGGATTCTAGTTTCTTGTTTAGCTTTTGATGGATTAGTTCCTCATCTTAGGGATTTGACCCCTAAGGATAGGAGGAGGTTAAATTGATGTCTTTATCTTCTTTTTCTTTCTCATTGTAAAGGGTTGGCCTCAGTTGGATGCTTATGCTTTGAGTAGACATCATTTTGTATCAGTTTCAACAGGAGATTAATGAAAAGTTGCAGCTATTTTTTTGGGATCCATGTGGTATGATGTTCAGTTTAGTTTTCTCTATTGTGATCATATGTTAGAATGTTTTTTGTACTTCATCAATCATTTCATTGCTTTTAAGTGGATTTTTTCAAGTTGATAGGCAGAACCCATAATTTTTATGCTCTGTTTTGTGGAAATATTCACAATCTAGGTTTTCTTTAGTTTAGGAAGAATCCATGTTGCTTACATGCTCTTTCTAGCTCCTCACCTATCAAACCTTAGAGTGTTCAGACTTGTGCCTACCTTGCCCCATCAAACACCCTGTAATTTTGACCTAATTTCCTTGCCCTAACTGTTTAGTTCCTTCTGATCCAACAAAACCCTTCAAACCAAATCAAACCTTATGCTACTATACCTAGCCTAATATCAGTTTCTAGATCCAATCAATTTGGCTGAGATCCTTATGGAGAGAGCCCTCTACTGGCCTAGTAGGGCTAGCTACTTGGATAAGCATGGTTTGTGGTTACCTTGGCATTGCCTTCCTTCAGCCTGAGGTTCAATCTAGGTGCTAACAGATTCATCCCAAACCTTGTAGAACTCCTTAGAAACATAAGGAATATGTTGAAAAGAGACTTAGAAATAAGATGGAACATTGAGGCTAGGTAATCATTTGACCAAGTTAAACAAGTATTAACTAAAGCACCAATCCTAATAAGTCCAGATTTCACTAGGGATTTTATATTTTTTTCATTTGAATCTAAACACACCATTGTAGTTGTCCTTTTACAGAAAAAATGATGAATTTGAATAACCCATTTCTTTCTTCAGCAAGGTTTTAAGGGATGATGCGTTAAAATATAACATAATGGAAAAACAAGCCTTTCCATCAATAAAAGAAATCAAAGATTTCAGAGTGTATATCCTCCATTCTCACATTATTTCTTATGTACCAAATGTTGTGGTCAAGGATATTTTAACCCAAAATGGACCAGATGGTAAAAGAAGCAAATGGATTGCCATCATTCTTGAGTATGACATAGAAATCAAGCCAGCCAAGCTTATCAATGGATAAGGGTTAGCAAAATTGATGGTTGAGACTAATGCTAATGTATTGGATATCAACTTTGTATCTACATTAGATGATCGAGAGGACCAGGCGACTCCACAATTAGATGAGGCTTTTATGACCTCACCCTAGTATGCAAACCTCATTTTTGTTTTATTCAATTTAAATGCTCCTCCTGGTTTAACTAAGATGAAGGCTAGATTTATAAAATTTGAAGCAGTGAAATTTTACATCATAGATAATGTTTTATATTGGAAATATGCTGGTGGTATTTTACTAAAGTGTCTATTGAAAGATGATGCAGAAAGAACAATGCAAGAATTCCATGAAGGTGACTGCGGTGTACATCTATACTAGAAAATCACTATTAACAAGATCCTTAGAGTTAGTTTCTACTGGCCTACCCTTTTCCCAATGTTCATAATAAGGTAAACCCTTACCACAAATGACAAATATTTGAGGGGAAAGAGAACTATTGCCTCTGCCTTTAAAACCCATATCTGTTGAAAGTATTTTCTAACAACGGGGATTTGATTTCATTAGAGAAATCCATCCACCATCCTCTGCCCAACATAAATGGATCCTCACAGCTACTGATTACTTCACTAAATGGATTGAGGCCACACCTTCGAGGTTGGCTACCGATGCTATTATTATCAAATTTCTGGAAACAAATATCTTGTCTAGATTTTGTTGTCCCAACAAGCTCATTACAAATAATGCTACAACTTTTAAATCCAATAAAATGATAGACTTATGCAACAAATATCATATTACTTTGGGACATTCAACTGCTTATTATCCACGGGGTAATGGGTTGGTCGAATCTCCAAATAAGAGTCTGGTCAACATTATTAAAAAGTTGTTAGAAGAGAACAAAAAGTCATGGAACAACAAGTTAATAAATGCACTTTGGGCTGATGGACTCATAACAAAGAAATCAATTGGCATGTCAGCATACCAATTGGTTTATGGGATGGATGTTGTTTTTCCATCTTCTTTAGGAGTTCCAGTTATGAAGATAATTTAGGAATTGCAGGTTGAGCCTAATGACATCCAAAGGAGGATTGATCAGACTATCCAATTGCAGTAATCCAAGGAAGAATTCTACAATAAATATAAGGTCATCTAGGAGAATATTATTATTATTATTATTTTTATAGAAGAACTAACGTAGATGGTTTCATCTTAGGTGACAGAGTTTTAAAATGGGATTCCAGAAGAGGACAAAGGAAAGCATGGAAAATTTGACAATCTGTGGACTGGACCTTATAGCATTGATGATTTCAAAGGACACAATGCATTTTTCCTCAAACATCTAGATGGAACAAAAATGGCTGGTGGACTTGTGAATGACGTTAGAGAATTATATATATTACAGAGAAATGGAACACATAAAATATATTGCAGAAATATAAGCACATAAAAAACATAAAACAAGAGAGACACAGATATACGTGGTTCACCCAATTTGGGCTACGTCCACGGAGAAACAACCACTCCTTCCTTTTATATTATCCAGCAAAATGAAGAGATACAACCTACAACAGATCCTATGTAATTCCCTCTTCACTCTCACACAATCTCTTCTCTCTTTCTCACTCATAATATAGATCTACATAGACGCAATACAATTCCCTCATATATAGCGAGGGGTTGCCTTCCAGGGCAAAAACCCTAAATTAAACATAACTTCTACCATCAAATCTCTGCCTAATGAATGACCCAGATTGACTACAAAATGACAACATTTTATAAGGCAATTTTACATCTATTTTTAGCTTCGGGGGCGCTGCCCCTAATTCCCCCACTGGGGGGGGGGCTCCCAAAGATCGCAGCCACCCCCTTGGACCCCCCTTGCAATGAAAATATTACCAGCAGCATTTCCTCCACATTACGAATTGGGGTCCAATGCGGTGATACCTATGAATAAAGAAGATAATCAAGCTTCACACTCGACAATCTCCTACTTGGAGACTGATTATAGAAACTCCACCGCTGCTAAATTTGCTGGGCAATGACTCCACTTTAGACTTGGCTGTTTCTCATATTCTTCATCATACTTGAAGACCAATTTAAACTGAGCAAAATCTTAGTTTCTCCCTGGTTACAACTTTTGTTAACATATCTGCAGGATTCTGGCTAGTGTGTATCTTTTCCAGCTTCAACTGTCCATCTTCCAACACTCACCGTATGAAATGGCACTTGAGATGTATATGTTTAGTCTTGGAATGAAATGTAGAGTTCTTTGCAAGATGTATGGAAATCTAGATATCACTGTATAACTTGCCCAACTCCTGCTTCTTACCTAATTCATCCAGAAACCTTTGTAACCAAATCATTTCTTTACTAGCCTCTATGGCAACAACATACTCTTCTTCTGTTGTTGAGAATGCAACCACACTTTGCAGTTTTGAAACCCAACTATTAGCTATTCCACCTAAAGTAAACACATACCCTATGGTGCTCCTCCTGTTATCTCTATCACCCACCATATCTGCATCAACATATCCCTGTAGAGCAATGTTTGAACCACCAAAGCATATTGCTTGATTTGTGGTACCTCTCAAATAACTAGGAATCCACTTCATCACCATCCAATGTTCTTTTCCTGGATTGTTCATGTACCTGTTTACAACTCCCATTGCATGTGCAATATCAGGCCTTGTGCAGACCATTGCATACATTAAGCTTCCAACTACTAATGCATATGGAAATTTAGACATATAAGCCATTTCTTCCTGAGTCTTGGGATACACCTCCTTACATAATTTGAAATGGCTAGCCAAAGGTATACTAACTGATTTTTCATTTTGCATATTAAATATTTTCAACACTTTTTCTATGTACTCAATATGAGACAATGTTAATTTTCGATTCTTCCTGTCTCTAGTTATTCTCATACCAAGGATTTATTTTGCAGCACCCAAATTCTTCATTGCAAATGAGTTTTCCAATTTTCTTTTGAGCACATTTATTTACTGCACGTTAGAACCTACAACAAGCATGTCGTCTACATACAATAACAATATAATATAGCTGCCATCATTTTTCCTTTTGAGATAAACTCAATGATTAGAGTGACATATATTATAACCTTGTTCAGACATAAACCTATCAAATTTTAGATACCACTACCTTGGAGCCTGTTTTAAGCCATACAATCTCTTCTTCAACCTATACACTAGTTTCTCTTTCCATTTTACCTCATATCCTTGTGGTTGCTGTATATATATCTCTTCCTCCAAATCCCCATGGAGAAAGGTTGTATTTACATCTAACTGATAAAGATGCAAATCTTTAGCTACTACTAGACTTAAAATAGTTCTGATTGAAGTCATTTTAACAATATGTGAAAATATCTCATCAAAGTCTATACCCTTTTTTTGTGTAAACTCCTTCACCGCAAGTCTAGCTTTATACCTTTTTCTACCTCCATCTTCTTCCTTCAACCTGTAAACCCATTTATTCTGCAATGTTCTTTAACCTGTAGGGAACCTGACTAAGTTCCAAGTCCGGTTATGTACTAAGGAGTCCATCTCTTCTTTCATGGCTTGCTCCCACTTCTTCCTCATTTCTACCTGCACTACTTGTTCATAACATTTTGGTTCACCAGAATCAGTCAACAATACATAATATAGTGAAGGAGAGTATCGTTCAGGGGGTCTACTTATCCTGGTAGATATTCTAACACCACTTTCAGGTGTTTGAGGTGCTTTTTGTTTCTGTGGTTATGATTGTTGTTTTGGTTGTTGATCATTATGATTTTCAAGCACCATCACTTTTTCTGTGATCTCATCAAGCACTGTGTATTCTCTATTTTATTTTTCCTATTTCTTTTCCTGTAGTTGATCCTTATACAAAACCTTTTCATTGAATATGACATCTCTACTTCTAATGATTTTGTGTTTTTCATAATCATAAAAGAGATAACCAAAATCATTAACACCATATCCAGTAAAGGTGCATTGCTTTGATTTTGCCTTAAGCTTTGTTCTATTTTCTTTATTAATGTGGAAAAAGGCTTCACAACCAAAAGTCTTTAAAAATGAGTAGTTACCTTTTTACCTGTCCATGCCTCCTCTGGAATACCACCATCCAAGGAACTTGAAGGCCCTCTATTTATTAGATAAATAAAAATATCAACAACATCTGCCCAAAATTTTAAAGGAAATCCTACATGCAATCTCATGCACCTTGCACGTTCCATGATTGTCTTGTTCAACCTTTCTGACACACCATTTTCTTGTGGTGTTCCTGGAACTGTCTTCTCTCTGCGAATTCCATTCTCTGAACAATATCTAATAAACTCTTTGCTACAATATTCACCTCCATTGTCTGATCTGAGACACTTCAACCTTTTTCCTGTCTCATTTTCAACCAAAACTTTCCATTTCCTGAAAGTATCAAATACATCAGATTTATTTCACATACAATATATCCAGGTTTTTCTGGTTGCATCATCAATAAAAGTAACATAATAACGAGAGCCATCAAGAGATGATATCTGAGTAGGTCCCTATACATCTGTATGCACAAGCTCTAATTTTTCGCTCTTCTTTTCTTTCCCAACTCTGAAGAATCTAACTCTCTTTTGTTTTCCACAAACACAATTCTCACAAAATTTTAAATCGACATGCTTCAAACTTGGTAACAAATTTCTTGACTAAAGAATCTACATCCCCTTCTCACTCATGTGCCCAAGCCTATGATGCCACAATGCCATATCTTCTCCTGTAGAGGTTAAAGAATTAACATAATTAGAAATACCATTGCATAAATACAATGTACCAACCTTTTCTCTCTTTTCTATTTCCATGATCCTTTAGTGACCTTCCAGGTTTATCTTTAAAGTAGTCCACATTAGCCTTCACCTTCCCAAATGCCCTATTTGAAATTAGATTTTTCTTTGGATATGGAACAATGGCCTTACCTTCCTTCAATAACCATTGATTTCCATTCTGCTGTTTTATGAAAACTGTACCCATTCCAATGATTTTACAGGGTTTATCATCACCCAATCGAACCTGTCCAAAATCTCCTTGAACATAATCATGAAAATGTTTCCTATCAGGTGTGGCATGGAATGAGGTCCTTGAATCTACCATGTAGGAATCAATAATATTTTATAATGAAAGAATCAAAGCATCTTGTAAAACATCACCTGTCACATTCACTTCATGATTGTTTTCTTGTTGCGTGTCTCCTTCTTTTCCCTTCCAAGACTTGTAGTATTTATTTAGGTGTCCTTTCTTCCCGCATTTCCAGCACACTATCCCCGATATAGACTTGGATCTCCCTTTCCTTGACTTACTGCGATATCCTACGCTCTTTGCTCTTTCCATTTTTCTTCCCCTAGTCTCTGCAGTTAAAGCATTACCTGATGTCCCACCGGAGCTTTTCCATCGCATTTCCTTGCTAAGGATTGCACCGACAACATCATCAAACTTTAAGGTACTATATCCAGAGACAGAGTTACTAATGGCCATCACTAAACCATTCCAACTTTCTGGCAATGAGCACAGAAATAACAGAGCGCTAACTTCATCATGAAAAGTTACCGCTACAGAACTTAACTAACTAGTAACTATATTAAATTCATTTAAATGATTAGCAACAGATCCACCTTCTGACATCTTCATATTAAATAAACGCTTCATAAGAAATACCTTGTTTGAGGTTGAGGGTTTTTCATATAGTTTGGCCAATGCCGACATTAAACCCTCTGTTGTCGTTTCCTTTGAAATATTAAAGGTTATCGATGCCGCTAGGCATAGTCATATTGTTTCAAGTGCCTTTCTATCGAGAATATCCCATTCCATGTCTGTCATACTTGTTGGATTCTTTGTATTTTTACTCAATGGCTGGTATAGATATTTCTGGTTGTTAAATTTTTTGACCCTAACCCTATCATCTTCTGCCCTTTGCTCCCACTCAAACTGGGAACCCTTCTCTCCTGCGACTTTATCAACCAAATAGACCTTTGGCTCTGATACCAGTTGCTAGAAAATTATAGATATTACAGAGTAATGGAACACATAAAATATATTGCAGAAATATAAACACAGAAAACACATAAAACAGGAGAGACACAGCTATACGTGGTCCTTCCTTTTATATTATCCAACAAAATGAAGAGATATAACCTACAACATATCCACTATAATTCCCTCTTCCCTCTCACAAATATCCTCTCTCTTTCTCACTCAGAATATAGATATACATAGATGCAATACAATTCCCTCATATATAGCGAGGGGTTGCCTTCTAGGGCAAAAAACCCAAAATTAAACATAACTTCTACTGTCATATCTCCATATAATGAATGACCCAGATTGAATACGAAATTACAACATTTAACAAGGAAATTTTACATCTATTTTTAGCTTCAGGGGTGCTGCCCCACATCGCCCGCCAGGGGGGGCTCCCAAAGATCGCAGACGCCCCCATGGACCCCCCTTGCATCGCAAATATTATAGGCGGAATTACCACCACATTAAGAACTAGGGTCCAATGCGGTGATACCTCTAAATAAAGAAGATAATCAGGATCCACACCCAAAAAATGGCAGAATGCTAAAGCATTATTTCTCTTAGCAATAAAGGTTTTCTTACATCAAATCATTGTAAATATTGTTGTTTTTATTATTTTGATTGGGTGACATATTGACAGAAGTTGAAGCCCACAAAGAAGGCCCTAAGCTTCAATTGATATGTTTCCATAATTACTCCAAGAACAAAGAAATCAAGTGTAGATATTGCTAAAATGGAACACTCAAGGCTACTAATCAAAAGTGCTTGGCACCTCATAGGGAGAGTGCCATCCCTAGCTGGAGCCACTGTTAGGGTCCTATAATGTATAGGATCTCAAGGTGATTGAGTATTTTATCTTGGAAATCTCATATTGTAAATAATTATTAATCTGAAAATGTGTTGTGATGGGGTACCTTGGGTTTATCGTAGCTCCACGCTGCTCCTAGACCTCAGGAAGAGTTGTGGGCTGCAACTTTAACTGTAGCTCTATAATGTTCATGTTGAGCTCAAATGTGACTCGCCCAACCACTGCTTTAGCCTCGTACACACCAACTGTGAGTTTTCTGATCTTTGTTTCTAGATGTGCATCCTCTAGGATGTGAATTTCAGGCACTGACTTGCCTGCCTCCGCTATTGCTGACTCTAGTCGTGAACTATGCGCCTGTAGCATCTCCTTTTCCTTCAAAACCTGCGTCTTTTCAGTGAACAACTTTTGATTATTGACTTTAATTTCACTGACAACACTAAGTGCTCATTGTTCCCTGATCTGAGGCTCTTCCACTACTCCCTGTGGTAATGCATGTAGTGATTCAAGTGATATCGCAGCAAGGTTCAATCCCATTTTAGTGACTTTTTCAAGGAGCCTGTTTTATTCCTTAGTTTCAGTGTAGACTGAGCCTTCAAGCAAGGGGAAGTCTTTCACATCCTATAGCCAGGCCATCTCCATGACTGTACTTTTCCCCGTGCCAAACTTCCTTGTGTGTCGCTCGCTTTTTAGACATATTCTTGGACCTTGGTTGCTTGGAGTTGAAACTCGTAAATATCCTTCTGAATGCCCCCCAATGTTTGCATTTACTGTTGCTCAAATTGCCGCAACACTTCTGTGGCGGTGTCCCTAACTTTATCGTTGATCTCATCAAGATCACTTTCTGTTAACACCATGGGATCAACCTATGTTTTCTGAGATTTCTACTTTTTCTGTGTTCCACCTTGCTGCTCCAGGTCACGCCCTTTCAAAATGAAGGGGATGCATTTCCCTTCCTCGCCTTCGCTACCTTGTCCTAAATGCTATTCTATCTCTGTGTCTAATGAAGGTGACTTGTCACCTTTCTGGGACTTGCGCTAGTCTTTGTCCACCTGCTCCTTATCAGTGCGTTCCTGCTCAACATGAGCCTTCTATGCAGCTTCCTTCTTTTTCTATGCAACCAAGTTACGTGTAGCCTGCTTAGCTGCTTCCTTCCTTTTCTGTGCGACAGAACTTTCTGCAGACGCGCTTGGTCCAACAACTAAGTTTGATGGGGTGTGCCATTTTGCAGGCCATCTCGCTACCACCTCCTACACATATGTTACTGTCACCAAATATGGCAAGTCATGCCATTTTTGTTCTGGATCCTTCTACGCTTAGATGTATACTCGATGGAAGTCAGCCTTGAATGTCGTGTAGGCTAATAGCTGCATGAAAAAGGTTAGGGAAAACCTTGGACACTGATTGATGGCCATGAGGAGGCTCATTTCCATAAGGACCCAAAATATCTTTGTTTCTGTAATTTGCATGGGATACTTTGTAGCCCATAAGGAATCAAATTGCGCTGCCTTCGACAATCCTTCCTTAAGTGGAGGAAATTGGTTGTCCTCTGAAAATTCCCACGCACCAAGCACAATTGAAAACAATAACCAAGCATAGTGAAATGGCTTGGTTTCATCCTGGGCCTCTCGGTAGTTCGCTAGGAACTCCTGATAGAGGTATCTTAACCAATTAAACTATACGCCCTTCGTAACTGTCTAGCCAGGGAAACTACTGGCACCGAAACTTCATCGGCGTGGCATTTCCTCATCACCTTCCCAGCTAAAATTTGGGCAGCCAATTGAACTATTAGGTCTATTATAGATAGAATTGAATACACTCGCAACTTCTTCACAAGGTCGTAATCTCTTTTCATTCTTTCTGTGAGGTCTTTCTCCCTAGTCTTTCCTCCAAACTCCTTAGCCGAGTTCAGGCCTTCGTATGGAGGGTGCGGGATTCTGTGAATTAACATCTCTGTAATGGGTATAGGCCCTCCTAGCCATAGACAACCATTGTGCACCAATGTGAGAAGTTGGAGCACACAAATTGTGTTAATGGGGTTACAGTGATAATGTGGCACCCATAACAAATTGAGAAACCATGATTTCTCAACATTGTGGACCCATTCTTATGTTTCTTATGTTGTAACACATGTCTCTTCATAATAAACCTTCCTCATATATTTGTCCGTCGCCAAGTGTGGGAACTTAGTGTGATCTGTGAGGTCCTAATCCTTAGGTAGTAGGGGCATGGAAATGGTGAACTTCTTAGAATCAGGGTCCTTTGTGACCTTCATTTTTTACTTCCGCAGCGGGATATACTCAAGGGGCCTTATTATGGGCTCCGCTCCTTCAACATCAATGTCTTATGTTCCCTGGCCTTATTCCACCTCCAGGTCCACTACTTTTGTTGGCTTCTTATCTTTCTTCTGTGTTTGTGTCGTAGTATGATTCCTTAGGGAGGCACATACCTATATTGGCTTTTTATGTTTTTTCTTTGTTGTGGGTTGCTTCTCTTTCATGGCAGGTTGTTTTTCTTTTGTCATGGTCTGCTTTAGCTTGAGCGACTATGGTGTTGTGGGCACCATAGGCATAGCTTCTACACTCGATACTTCTGGTCTTGGAGCATCGGATTCAGTTGCTTCCGAACTCAGGGCTTCGGTGAGGTTGGTGGAAGTCATTCTCTCCATAAATAACTCATGAGATTCAGGAGTAGAAATGTTTGTATGTGACAAGAATTCTTCCCAAAACACTTGGCTCATAGGCGACAGAAAGTGAAATTCAACAACAAATCTGAGAGCACAAAGTGTTCTCTATTGGACCAGCAAATGTAATTTAGATGGGGTTTTGAATTCAAATTCGACTATTCCCCCCAATTTCTGATAATAAATGTTATTTTGGCAACAAATCTTCAAATATTTTTGCCTTAAATGCCTCCACCCTTAACTGTCTTTTGGCGTCAAGTCATGAATAGTGACTCCAACAGTCACTTGTTTGTTGTGTTGTGTGGCACCTCCCTCCATGGCACAACTTCCTGTGTGCAGCTTCGCAGGTTGTATCTTCATCAATTTCTATGTAGCCTTCTCACAGCATTGTCCTCCAAACTAGGAAGTGTAGTTTATAGTTCTGCACTCCCTTGCAACTGCCCAGAGTATTAAGACTATCCTGTTACCATATAATCATTGTGCAGAATCCCTTGTATACATTTTCAACTTTCTCCCATTCACTCTTCCCGGAAAAGGTTCCCCATTCAGTTTCATGAGCTGAACTGTGCCTCCATCTATAATTTCTTTTATAATATATGGGCTAGCCAATGCATCTAGAACTTACCTAGAAATTTAATGAATTTATCATCATATAACAAGACAATATCATTTACCTTGAATGTGCGAAGCTTGACGTGGCAATCATGCCACGCTTTTTCACATTCTTTCTATACTTATTGATGAAATCCTACCAAAAATTGATCCTCTTCAAGCTCCATCAGCTGTGCAAGCCGTTCCTCCAGGGCCTCGTGATCTGCCATACTTGTGAGAGTTGTTATGCATAGGCTAGGCACAATATACTCCATCGACATTGCAACTTTGACCCCATATACCAGTCTGAACGACATTTTTCCTGTCAGCTTCTTACAGGTAGTCCTATAAGTCCATAGTACTGTAGGTACGAGCACATCTCAGTCATTCCACTATGCATTGCAGGTTTTCGTTAGTGCATTCTCCAAAATCTTATTGAAAGCTTCAACCGTCCCATTGGCCTGTGGTTGATGCGGTGTGCTCTTATGATGGTAGACCTAGAATTCTTTAGTCAAAGTGCTGATCATTTCATTTAGAAAGTGCATACCTCTGTCACTCATTAACACTTTCGGGCAGCCAAATCTAGTTAAGTCATACTCAAACAAAAACTTTGCTGTCGTAGCCCCTGTTGTTGGGAACGAGTCCCCTGGGGTCAATTTTGGGGTTAAAAACCCAAGTTTTTAGGCTAAAGGCCCAAGTTTTGTGTAAAGAATGTAAAGTCTCCGCATTTTGTGGCCATAGAGTTCAAGATGTAAGCAGTCAAAAAATGTTTCCACCCTTAGTTTAGATAGTTTATGTCGGCTTGATGAGATCTGCCCTTGGTCCGCGGACCATGGGATTGTATAAAAAGGGAGTCTTAGAAGAGTCTAAGGGGGGGATAAGTTTTTGGTAGAGTTTTGAGTAAGTTTATGGGTTTCTGAGAGCCAAGAGCGAAGGGTCTTAGTGTGGGAAGAGGATCTGCAGCTGAGTGCATAGAAGCCTAGGGTAGAAGTTAGCAGCTGAGTGCTCGGACCCCTGTAGTTGTGTGCACAGGGTAGTCAGAGTCTGTATTGGAAATCTTGATTATCAATAAAGAGAAGTATTATGGAATTATCCGTGTGTGCATTATTTTACTTCTGTTATGAATGTTGTGATTATGTTATGTTGAATACTGGGGTTATGAATTAATGCTATATTGATGCACAAATCTATGTATTTTACTTTGTCATATGAACACAAGTAAGAATATCTGTTTACATGAAGGTAACATAATGCATGTTAAGGTTTACCAATACTTAAGCAAATCTGAGTAAATATAGAAGTAAGAGTAATTACAAAGGCGCATAGGTGCTCGATCTATCTATTTAGGGTCTGCGAAGGATGATCAGAGACTTTCTCGGAGGCTTCAAGGATGAATAAGAGAAGTACTTTGATAAGCCCTAAAGGGCTTATCAGTTTGTGCGAAGGAATGGTTAGGGAATATAATCGACATCACAACCATCTCAAGGTGTGGAAAATTGGTTCTTGCATCCCCCCATACTACTTCAGGTGAGACTTTAGTCTGTGCTCCGCAGATTAATTCAGAAAGGGCTAGTAGTGTAGGGATTTGCTTAGCTACTTAATGTTGAACATGGGTTAGGGCCCGTCAAGCCAACAAATGGTTTCGCTGCCAAGACTAGGATCTGCATAACAAGATGTGTGATGTCGCATCATTGGAATCCAAATAAGAAGGAGATTGAAGATTGGTTGGATAGAAAAATCCATGAATTCGCAGCGCAAGAAAATATGAATCCATGATTGACAAAAGAACTGTGGTTGGACAGATATCTATACACAGAGATACACGAAATCTTCTTATGTTCCTTCCCAGGTGAATTATATGAGTGGATAGCGAAGTTGGAAGATGACCAAGGGAAGTGGAGGCTTGACAATCTGATTGTCTAGACCCCGGAGTTAGTGCGGAAATTGGAAGCCTCTGAAGATAAGATTGCATGTGCTGTTGGTAATTGGCTCAATCGTATCAAAGGAGGGTTTGTGACAGAGTTCGCGATCAACACCTAGGTCAGTTATAGTGAAGTAGAGCACCGCTTCTTCAAGGGGCTATGAGGTAAGCATTTAAAATCATTAAATACTTGGATTAAGATGCTCTTGTGTGAAAAGTGGGTTATGCAGTTACCTTGATGTTTGGGGCTACAGGAAGTGGAAGGACTTACAGGAAAGGAGGGAAAATAGGCCTTGAATATAGCCTACTGATTGAACCTCCTCTGAGTGACGACGAGGGAGAAGCACAAGATTCTCTGCAAAGCGCTATTTAGTTGATAAAGCAACGGTTCCCGCGAATACCTCATCCAACCACACCACCTCCATCTTCACCCCCATCGCTTACACCCTCACCCACACCACTGCCACCTCCACCACCATTCAACATGGTAGACTATGTAAAGCTACCTGTGTTCAACGACATGGGAAATGAAGATCTGGATCAATTTTGGTTCGTTACGAAGGCTGTATGGGAAGCTCAGGGTATCACAGATGATCAAATAAAGAAAGTGACGTTGGTTAGTGCCTTGCAGAACTGTGCATTAACATGGTACATTAAGTACTACATGGATAATCCGATGTCCGCGTTGGCACATATCCAGACTATGCTAGATAAGGAATGTAGTAAACCTAATTCTGAGGCACAATCAATTGTGGGATTTAAAGAGATCATGATGAACCCTGATGAGATGCCCTAGTATTTGGATAAGAGATTGAAGTGTATGATCCATGAGGCTAACATGAATTTGACTGATGAGCAGCACCGTGAATTGTTTGTGGCCTTGCTCCTGCCTCATCTAAGGGTTGTGCTATCACAACAGAAGCTTGGGACCCAGGCGGAAGCTCTAGAAATTGCAATGAGATTGCATGAGACACCAATGCAAGATGATAATATCGGGGTTCAATAGATTCATGTGTAGTTGCAGAACTTTTTCCTCGAAATGCAAAGTCTGAAAAAAGATAGAACAGTTTGGCCAGAGGAACACGAGAAAGTGTGGTTCCTAAAGTGAAAAATCTAGGGGCATGACAAAGATCACTGTCTAGATTTCACAAATTATATTGCAGTAGAGAGACCAATGCCTCTAAGGCCAGAAGCTGCAACAGGGCCAAGTACAAGGCCCGCGCTATGGTGTGCTATCTGTCATGTAGCTAGGAAACATGCGATAGACAATTTCCACTTGTTGCAAAAATTCGTATAGACACCACAACAACTCTTCTGCATCTTTTGTCAATCTGTGGGTCATGATGAGTGCAATTTCTAGAGTTACGAATTAATGATGGAAAGGACACCTACATACAGGGTGCAGACAGAATCGGGGCCTTTGGACCAAGGTGCTGGAAGAGCATGAGGCAAGTATCAGGGGCACGGATGAGGCCGAGGTGGAGGAGGAGCTGGTAGAGGTCGAGGGTAGATTATTTGTTACAATTGTGGAGGACTAGGATACTACGTGCAAGATTGCCCAAATCTGACGTGGCTGTCATGTCGCTATTGTACTAAGTTTTACCATGCGACGGAGGATTGCCCTATATTGTTAGCTAAGAAATGTGAGAAGGGGGTGCAACCTCAACAATCGACTCAGAACCTACAAATGATGAGGGCTGAGCCTCGGGAGGAAGACCGTATGGTAAATATTATGCTGTAGAGTGGAGCGCGATTGGTGAGGATAAGAGGAAGTGGCCTGTGGAAGGTGAGTAGGTCTGCAAAGCACCATAAAAGGAGACCAGGTTTGATCTAGAATGCACAAAAGAAACATTTATGGAAGTGAAGAAAAGTTTCGCTGAGGCCTCTACTTGATGGAGTCAAGAGAAGTCGACTGAAGAAATGGACCCGTCCATGATTACCACGCTCTGGGAAACCTACATGAAATTGCTAAACAATAGCAAGGCTATGAAGGGGCTACAGGAGTTGATCAATAGGTGCACTGGCAAGGAAATGCTACTTATAGATTTTGCGTAGTTAGAAAGCTTGGTAAGCATAAGGCAAGAACTGGACGTGAGATGAGACTCATCGCACAGATAAGAGAACACGAAATGGACCAAGTTATCTTGGACCTAGGGTCTAATGTGAACGTTTTGCCGAAACATACATGGGAAAGAATGGGGAGACCTATGCTACAATGGTCTCCAATTTAGTTAAGGATGGCGAATCAACAAAAAATCATCCCAATGGGGAGGTCGTAGGGGCTAACAGTTGATATCGAAGGCACGAGTGCAATAGTTGATTTTGAAGTGATAAACATTGTGGATGACAACACTCCCTACCCTGCACCTCTTGGGATTGATTGGACCACTGAGATGAATGGGGAAATCAATTTGAAGAAGAAAAAGATGATATTTGAGAAGAAATCACTCCACGTAGTGGTGCCATTGGACCTTGTAGAAGGACTGCGCTATACTGAACCAGTCCATGATTATGGAAGTGATGACGATTTGGACTAGATTTACAAGATAATGACGTAAGATTAGGATTGGGTGAATCTAAAAACAGATGGACGTATTTCATGGGATCCTGAAGTTCGTGCACATCAGATTCAAATGAAGAACTAGAGCATTGGCTAAATCGACTACATGAAGTATTTATGTTGTGCTGTAATATGATGACCAAGTCATTGCGCTATGTATCATCAGAGGTAAGAAATCTGCCTTACTATGATGGTTCAACTGATGTTGATCACTTTTTGGATGCATTTGAGAGAGAAGTGCCAGAGAAACATCGCTTCCAAGCCGTAGACTAGGCATTGTGCGCTACACCTATGAGATGGTGGGGCACTCACAAGGACAATTTTGATGATTGGCACATATACAAAAAAATGATGAGAGTGCGGTTTGGTCACCCACAAGTACGACTAATAGAAAAATATGATGGGAGAAATGATCCACGTGACCATTTGGCCAAATGGACTGAAGTGTATGGAGTAAAGCCTCAGCCGGAGTGGGTCCATCTTTTTTGTCATACCATGGATGTTATATCGATGAATTGGTCCTTGGAGACAGAACTCTGCCATGGAACTGAAGAATGGGATGTTTTGCGCCAAGGATTTTTTATGACGTTCAACTTTGAGGAATGGTTTGAAAGTATCGATGAAGCATTGCAAGAGGTTAAGGAAACAATTTTTAGGATGCCACAGGATCCTCTAGATTTGATTTAGCCTGATTGGACTACCCACCTGAGCGACGCGCTGCATTGCTACAATGTAACAACGAAAGAAGAAGACAAAGATGTGAGAAAGATTAATATTCCAGAGACTGAAGGTCACCGCAAAGTTGAAGGACCGCAACTAGAGAACCTAGACATAACCAAGCCACTCAAAACCAGATAGGTGAACATTAGCATGGAGAAAGAGCAAAAGTTTGTAAAGATTGAGGACTATTGGGATGACGCAATAGTAAATAAGGTCACCAAACTACTCCGCAAATATCAGAATATGTTTCCCACGAAGTTTTCAGATATGAAAGGGATAATAGGGGACCTGGGTGTCATGAAGATCACCATAAAACTGGACGTGAAACTTGTGAAGAAAAGACCTTACCGCCTCAATCTGAAGTACAAAGAAAGGGTCTGCTTAGAGTTAGATAAGATGCTTGCGGCATGTATTATTGAACCAGTGGAAGAATATGATTGGCTAAGTCCAACAGTATTTCAAGAAAAGAAGAAGAAGGAAGAAATAAGGATATGTGTAGATCTCAGGAAGTTGAATGATGCCTACGTGCATGATCCCTTCCCAACTCCGTTCACCGATGAGGTCTTGGATAATGTTGGCAGCCAAGAAGCATATTAGTTCACTGATGGGTTCTCTGGGGACCATCAGATCAATATCATGCCAGAGGATAGAAGTAAGATGACCTCCACGACTGAATGGGGATGCTTCTAGTATAAGGTGATGCCTTTTGGGCTGAAGAATGCGTTGACGATCTTTTCGTGCATAGTCATCGCGACGTTCAAGGATTTCATTCACAAATTTCTAGAGGTATACTTTGACGACTAAACAGTGTTTGGATTGGTAAAGCACCATGTGGTAAGTCTACGTTTGATGCTAGATACATGCCATAGGTACTAGATTGCGCTCAATCAGAAGAAATGTTCGTTCTGTGTCCCTTTTGGGATCTTTCTAGGTCACGTGTTATGTAAACAAGGATTGATGGTAGACCATGCAAAGATTGCGATCATAATCAATTTGGAGATGCCAAGGAGTGTGAAACAGCTACGTGCAATGTTGGATCATACGGGATACTATAGGAAATTCATCAAGAGCTATGCCCAGATCACTGCACCAATGGAAAAACTATTAAAGAAGGATGTTACGTTATGTTCGAATGAAGAATGCCAGAAGAGCTTGGATGCGTTAAAGGAGAAAATGGTCACCACAACGATCCTAGTCTTCCTGGATTGGAAGAAGGAATTTCATGTGCATGTGGATGCATCATGTATTGCGTTGGGAGCAGTACTGACACAGGCTGGTGAAGGGGACTTTTATCATTCTACAACGTTCGCAAGTAGGACGCTGTCCAAAGTTGAGAAAAATTATTCCACGATAGAGCACGAAGGATTAGTTATGGTGTATGTGCTCTAGAAGTTTAGGCATTATCTATTGGGTGGACATTTTAAGATGTATACAAACCATTCTACATTGAAATACCTGGTCAAAAAGCCTGTGTTGGGGGGAAAGATATGCAGGTGGTTGTTGTTGTTCTAGGAATATGATTTTGAAGTCATTGTGAAACCAGGGCGATTGAATGCACGACCAGATCATTTGTCGCGCATTGAAATTGGAGAAGAGCTTACTAATTTGAATGAAGGACTGCCTGACGTGTAGCTCTTTGAAGTGCGCGTCGCAGACAACCACTTTGAGGATATTATACACTTCTTGATGAGAGGTACGTATCCGAAAGGATATACAAGCCAACAGAAAAAGGAACTGGTGGTGCATGCGGCATAATTTTTGTCATTGCAAGGCATTTGTATAAAATGGGATTAGATGAAATATTGTGACATTATGTGCTAGATTTTGAACAAACAACATCCTCACTGAGGCTCATGGTGGAGTCGCGAGAGGTCATTATGTAGGAAAATGAACAACGTAGAAGATTCTACGTGCTAGGTTGTGGTGGCTGACCTTACATAACGATTCAAAAGCGTATTGTAGGGCAGGGACTGACAAACCCTCACACAGGCATGTGCTGCCGCTGAATTCGCAGATATCGTTGCAACCCTTCGAGAGGTGGGCGATTGAATTTGTAGGACCAATTCAGCCTCCAGGAAAGAAGACGGGTGCATGGTACATCATTACCACGACTGAGTACTTAACCAAATGGGTGGAGGCGCAACCTGTGAAGGATTGTACAAGTG
This sequence comes from Pinus taeda, assembly GCA_000404065.3. Taxonomy (NCBI): domain Eukaryota; kingdom Viridiplantae; phylum Streptophyta; class Pinopsida; order Pinales; family Pinaceae; genus Pinus; species Pinus taeda. Next base: position 77,393 of record APFE030863234.1, on the reverse strand, counting down.
CAACAACAAAAAAATTCATCTTTGAGTATGTGCTGACAAGATTTGGCTGTCCAAAAATTTTAATGAGCAATCATGGTACGCATTTTCTTAATGAGACAATCAATGTGATGATGAAGGAATTTCAGGTTTACCATCAGAGGAGGACGCCATATCATCCACAGGCTAATGGGACGGTGGAAGTGTTTAATAAAATATTGGAGAGAATTCTAACAAAGGTTTGCAATGCTCAAAGAAATGACTGGGATGTGTGCATGCCCATGGTGCTATGGGATTATAGAACGACTTGCAAGAATTGTTTTGGACAAATGCCATTTATACTAGTTTATGGCATAGAAGCTCTGATGCTGATGGAGTACATTGTACCTAGTCTACGCATAGTGCATTCACAAGGAATGGTGGATCGCGGAGCCTTGGAGGAGAGGCTCGCGTAACTAACAAAGCTTGAAGAGGATAGATTTCGAGCTAGATTCCATCAACAAGTTCAAAAGAAGCGTAAAAAGGCATGGCACGATCAGTGCATCAAACTGCGCACCTTCAAGGTAAATGATTTAGTTCTATTATATGACAACAAGTTTGATAAATTTCCAGGAAAATTTCAAATGCGTTGGCTAGGGCCCTATGCCATCAAGGAGATTACTGATGGTGGAGTAGTTCAGTTTGTACAGTTGGATGGAGAGAGATTCCTAGGGAGGGTGAATGGTAGCTGATTGAAGCCATATAACAACGATCCAACTTGATGACTACATGGTGGAAGCACAATATTAGCACTCCAGGCAGCTGAAAGGAGGCATGGGACTATAAAAGACACTGCCCAAGTTATGGATCTATGTGGAACAAAGGAATGACATAGTGTTAGCAGAAACGTGCGGGGAGCTATGCTATCAAAGAAGGGACCGCGCGGGGAAGCCAGAAAGTGACTGTTATGGTCACTGTTCATGACTTGACAGTGGGAAAAAGGCTAAAGGGGGGGGGGGGGGGGGGCGGACACTTTTAAGTCAAGAACTTAAGGGAAATATCTATGAAAATCTACTACCAATCTAGCATTTATGAATAAATTTTGGGGGGATTGGTTAGATTTGAATTCGAAAATGCCTATAAATTACAGGTGGTTTCCCAACGAGAAACACTTGTCATTTTGAGAATTAAGTTGTTGATCTCTCATGCACATATGAACCATGAGTACTTTGAAGCTTTGATAGTGATTTTAGTGTTTGAGAAGTTTCCAAAGGAAATGCAGGAGTTGTTATCTAGTATCATGTTAGCGCCCACAAAAACCGTAAGTGCTGGAGAAGCAATGACAGCTGAGGGAATTGCCCCCTGAGATAACAAGAGTTGAAGTACCTACAGAGGTACCCAAATCACTGAGATCACCCAGGCCGAGGCCTATACTAACCAAATAGGGTCTGAAAATGAAGAAAGATAAGAAGAAAGCGACAGCGCCGGTGCCAGTGTCACCCAGAAAACCCTTGCAGAAAGAAAAGCCCACTGTGCAAGAGAAGGGTAAGGTAGTTGACCTAAAACCTGAAGAAGACAGTGAAGAAATCAATATGGGTGGGGACGACATTGACATAGGGGCCAAGGACGTTGACATTGAAGGGTCTGACCCTATCTCTAAACTACACAAAGACACTCCCCCGCGTCGAGGCGAGGCAAAGGTCCCCAAGGACATTAACGAGAGAAAAGTCACACTGCAAACACCATTTCTACCAGACAAGATCACATTTCATGAACAGCGCCTGGTGCACATCCCCCTTTTAAATCTAGAAGATTGGGATTTGGCTGATACAGAGCGCTTTCCCCACTTAGTGAATGATTAGTTCATGTGTCATGTCTTCTATAAGGACACCGGTGTGACTGCACTGGAGCCAAGGAATTGGATAAAAGGGGTGGACAAGGTAGGACTTCTGAATATGTTATGGGTGGCACATTACAATTGCACGGCCATAACTATGATAGTGATCGAACAACTGCTATGTTTGGTGCATGATGGGTGCCTATGGTTGGACAATCCAATACTGATCACTGATATGCTAATCCATAGGATCACTCAACTGTCATATTTAGGGCTAAATCTGGCCATGGCATTTGGTGGAAATATAGGTGAGTGCAACCTCACTGAGCAAATGGAGGACAAATTTAAGCTTGTCAAGAAGTTGTGTGGCTACTCCATTTATAGTATAACTGACCTCGCAGTCAAAGTAGCCACCCAAATCCTGGTTGGGAAAATTATGGAAGTGTCGTGCAGATGAAGTGCGACACTGGTTGTATCATTAGCATCCCAGTACGTGGAGGGCATACAATTCAACTGGGTGCACTACCTCTGTAATGAGTTCCTTGCGAACTGTAGAGAAGCGTAGGACCACAACAAAACCTTTCACTATGCATGGTTGCTACTATCCATAGTATTGGTTGCACGGGAGTTACCAGAGGATACTCAGTTTCCTCCGATTGTGCAGGATTTACTGGAAGCCACGAAGTTCGCTTCGCTCTGGGCCACTAAGGACCCCCAAAGAGTCAAGGATAGTAAGACCTTTTGGATCTTGATGGAGATGAGTATCAACATGGCCATCAATTGCAAACCGCGGTTGTCACCGATTGTCTTCAACCAGTTGGTAGAGTATTTGGAGTTCATGGAGGACTTCCATTGTGTCTCCATGCGAGCATGGAAGGACCCTGAGAAAAAGTGGCATGACCTTCCAAACCTCATCATAGACAACACGATCATGACAGTCCTTGACTATTGGCCAGCAGAGTGGTGCATGGCCTCAAACTTGATAGTTGGGTCTAGCAAGTCTGCAGTGAAGCATAAGAAGGAAGAGGCCAGACTAAAGATAGAACAGTTGGTTGAGAAAAGGAAGAAAGAGGCTGAGGATAAAGCCAAAGTGGAGCATGCTGCCAGAAAGCAGACAGAAGGGCAGGAAGAAGAGGAGAAGTGCGACTTTGATAAGAGTCAGAAATCTCCTTCCCCAAAGGCAAAAGAGGAAGAGAAGTGATTCAACCAGGGAGGAGCAGACCTGGAGACTATTCCATTCTGGGTTAACTGCAACAGGAATCAAGAGAAAGTACGTCTGTGAAAGAAGTCCAAGGCTATAAAAACCTCCCTTGACCCAATCACCTTAACAAAGGGTGATTTGAACAACATTGGTGATGCAATGAGGGATGTGACCACAAAACTTCTGTAGAAGTTCGAGCAGCAAAAACAACAGGCCTTGGGTTCCATTCAGACAGGTCTACATGAGATGTAGATCTAGGCATCACAGGTACAAACCAGTGTGGGGCGAAGCAGCATGACGTCAACTAGTTTGGCACTTGGAACGTTGGAGGCAGCAGAAATGGTGCACACGCTAGATCCCCGAGCCATAGTGCTACCGGATGGGCGCTGACTACAACAGTAAAAGTTGACAGGGCCACTATCAGCACCCTCAAGAGGGTTAGGCTAAATTTGGTTGCGCTTCCAAGTGAATCCCTCCACACCTTGCAAGATGGTGTGATTGTGGAACTTCAGGCTCGTGAACAACTCGCCCTGAACATTACCAGTGAGCATAAGGTGAACAACACTAAGATGGTTCCGCAAAATAATTATTCCATTGATCTTCTTAAGGCCACCATGGACAAGAATGAGTACATGACGAAGGTGGTGGCTGAGGCATGCAGGACTGTGCCGGAGCTAGATATTCCTGAAGATGCACCAGTGGATGTGAGCATCTGGAAGCTTGCTGTTGGAGTGCATGAAGCAAGAACAATGCTGGGTAAGGTTCAGTTTGAACTGAACCTTAAAACTACAGAGATTGAGTTGAGGGCCCAGCCTTCGAATCCACCAGAGTTTAAAGAGCAGTGCACGACTACTGTCAAAAATGCAGTAGTGGCTATGGATGCCACCGTAAGGAGTGCATTGTGCTCTTCGAGCAGTCACTCGAAGTACTCACCAACCTACAAGAGGATCCCACTATGCAGAGGCTGGAAACAGAGGCCTGGGGAGCTACAATAGAGATATGATGAGGTGAAAGTGACAGTGTGCATCGTCGCCATTACACAAAGGTTAGCAAAGCTACAGGAAGCATATGTGCTGAAAGAACAGGTGGATGCAGCTCAGTGCAAGGACACAGTACTCAAGTCTAGATTGGGGCCTTGACTAGAGGAGGCCTATGAACTCACTGCCTCCATTGAAGGTAAATTGGCAAGTCTGCAGGCGACACAATTGAAAATATAGGCAGACAATGTAGAGCCAGCGAAGGAGTAACTGGTCGAGCAGGTGAAGTAGGTGGCAACCCGGTGCACCATCGAAGTCGCAGTGGTAGAAATGGAGCTTGGAGGTATTCGCGACAAGATCTCCACACCAGAAGAGTGACACGAGGGCGAGTCACCGTATTTGTGTTGGGGGCCTGTTGGGAATGGGTCCCTTGGGGTTAATTTTGGGGTTAAAAGCCTAAGTTTTGGGTCTAAAGGCCCAATTTTTGTGTAAAGAATGTATATTCTATGCATTTTGTGACTGCGGAGTGCGAAGATGTAAGAAGTAGAAAAGGGTTTCCACCCTTAGTTTAGATAGTTTGTGTCGGCTTGATGGGATCCACCCTTGGTTCGCGAACCATGGGATTGTATAAAATGGGAGTCTTAGAAGAGTCTAGTGGGGGGGGGGGGTAAGTTTTTGGTAGAGTTGTGAGTAAGTTTATGGTTTTGTAAGAGCTAAGAGCGAAGAGTCTTAGCATAGGAAGAGGCTTTGCAACTGAGTGTGTAGAGGCCTAGGGTAGAAGTCCACAGTTGAGTGCATGGACCCCTACAGCTGGTAGGGCAGGGTAGTTAGAGTCTGTACTAGAAATCTGGATTATCAGAAAAGAGAAGTATTCTAGAATTATCTGTGTATGCGTTATTTTACTTTTGTTATGAATGTTGCGATTATGTCATGTTGAATATTGGGGTTATGAATTAATGCTTTATTGATGTGCGAATCTATGTATTTTATTTTGTCATATGAACGCAAGTAAGAATACCTATTTACATGAAGATAACTATAATGCATGTTAAGGTTAACCAATACTTAAGCGAATCTGAGTAAATACAAAAGCAAGAGTAATTATTACAGAGGCATGTAAGGGCCTGATCTATCTATTTAGGGTCTGCAAAGGATGATCAGAGACTTTCGTCGAGGCTTCAAGGATGAATAAGAGAAGTACTTTGATAAGCCCTAAAGGGCTTATCGGTTTGCACGAAGGAAGGGTTAGGGCATATAACCGACATCACAACCATCTCAGTGTGAAAAAACTTGGTTCCTGCATTCCCCCTTACTGCTTTGGGTGAGACTTCAATCTGTGCTCCACAGATTGATGCCCAAAGGGCCAGTAGTGTAGGGATTTGTTTGGCTACTGAACACTGAACTTGGTTTAGGGACCATCAAGCCAACACCTGTATAGTCCTTAACTGATTGTGCTTCTGTCCATCTGGTTAGATATTTTGTCGCGGTGATGATATAGTGTGCACCTGTTCTCTTCCCTGGGGGTTGAATTGGCCCAAAAAAATCAATCGCCCATTTCTCAAATGGCTGCAAAGATACTTAAGGATGTAATGGAAATTCATCCCTTCTCGATGGCCTGCCCATTCTCTGACATGCACCGCATGCCTTATAATACACCTTGGAATCCTTGTGCATCATTTTCCACCATAGACTTGCATGCAAAATCTTTTGCGCAGTTGCCTTGCCTATATAATGACCTCCCACAGCTCCCCCATGAGCTTTAGTGAGAATGTTATCCATCTCAAAATTTGACACATATCTTCATAATATTTCATCAACACCCATCTTATACAAATGTCCTGCAATAACTGAAAAATTTGCCACGCGCATTACTAGTTCCTTCTTTTGTTGACTTGTATACCCTTTTAGTGCCATCCTCGTAGTCAAGAAGTGAATAATATCTGCAAAATGATTATATGCTACGCTCACCGCAAAGAGATGCGCATTTGGCAATCCTTCCTCCAAATTATTGGGTTCTTCACTTGTTTCAATCTGCGACAGATGGTCAGGTCCTATATTTAACCTTCCTCGCTTCACAATTACTTCAAAGTCATAGTCCTGGAATAGTAGCAACCATATGTAGATCTCTCCCCCCCCCCCCAACACAGGCTTATTGACTAGGTATTTCAAGGTAGAATGATCTGTATACATCTTAAAATGCCCTCGTAATAGATAATGCTTGAACTTATGCAGTGCAAACACCATGGTCAATCCTTCACGCTCAGTCGTTGAATAATTTTTCTCAGCCTTCGATAATTTCCTACTCGCAAAGGCTATAGGATGGTCCATTTCTCCTTCACCAACCTATGTTAGCATTGCATCCAACGTAATGCAAGAGCCACCCACATGTATGTGAAGCTCCTTTTTCCAATCAGGGAATACCAAGATCGGCACAGTGACCATATTTTCTTTCAATACATCTAAGCAGTGCTGACATTCTTCATCCCAACAAAATGTCGCATCCTTCTTTAGCAGTTTTTCCATGGGCACGATAATCTGGGCATATGCTTTGATAAATTTTTTATAATATCCCGTATGTCCCAACATTGCGCGAAGCTGCTTGACATTCCTAGGGGCCTCCAAATTCATAATTACTGCAATATTTTTAGGGTCCTATTATAGCGGCTACAACCACCATCTAAAATTTTTGCCTGCACCCAATTTTGGAGCCTCCCTTGAGAGTTTCACTTGATGATTACACACACTTGGGTTCACTCTGTGAGCTTGTGTGAGTCCTTGAATTCACCTTGCTTGCTCATTTCATTCAAATATTTTCATGTTGGTGTTTAATTCATGATTGCGACTATTATCTGGTTATGCTCAAAGTCTTCGCTTCATGTGTACTTATTTTGTCCACTATGAAGACATCTGTCACACTCGGACACAGAGTCACATTCATAATCAACAATCAATCACAAGTGTCGCTTGCACCATTGGTCAGTCATGTTGAACATGTGTGTTTGGATGGTTGAGTCATCTCGTCATCGAGTCATGTGAGCGTGTGTTTGCATGATCACCTATGCATCTTTCAATAATTCACATATTTAGTCATTTTGTTGAATTTCTAATGACCGGACTCCCCTCTGACAACAGGACCATCACCTCACTATCTACTCGATCGAATGTCACTCAGTGCAGCGTAGAAGCATTAAGAAATTCTTTCTAGGCTCTGTTGATTGTAAGCAATTCAATCAAATCTCATGTTGGCCACCTAGACAGTCGGACTCAACACCCACCTCGGGACTGACTCCGCTCCAAAATTGCGTAGAGGCTACTGTCCTTTCCCACTCGGCTGACTGAGGAAATTGTGTAGACTGGCCAGACAAACACCAAGTGTCCATCCCTGTCTCCCTCAGAAAATTGGGCAGTTTTTCCAGTCAGTCATCCCGATAGTCGATCGGCTACTCATTCAAGGAATTGTGCAATTTTCATGAGTAGGCCTTCTATTGTCGAGCAGTCCACTCAGCTCAGAAATTGCATAGGGATGATCAACAGGCCGACCTCCTAGCCTGAGTGTAGTTCCCCTCACTAGCAACTCCTAGCAGAAGACTGCCAGTTCCTCCCAGGAATTGTGTAGTTTCTACTTCCAGTGACCAAGCAGCCAAATGCCATTTCCCTTTTGGAATTGCATAGTTTTGGCTGCTAGTGACCCAGCAGCCAACTGCTAGTTCCCTATGGGAATTGCATAGTTTTGGCTGTCAGGCCCTCTGGAAGTTCCTCCCAAAAACTACACAATCTCTGTCTGCTGACCCTCCTTGTAGCCCAGCCTGTTCCTCCAGAAAATTACACAAATTTGGCCTTCCTGCCCCTGCTTCCTGCTCATTTAGGAAACTTCACAATTCTTGCTTACCTTGCCTTCCTATAGTCCAGACTGTCCCTCCCAAAATTTTCATAATTTTTCCTTCCAACTGGGCCACACCTCGCAGATATTCACTGTCGTGTTGGATTGCCCATCTTCATCGCTAAGTGACTCTTGCACACTTTTCATCAGCATGCCAGGAGCCATCTTCCCGCTTCACAACCTTGATGCCTCTCTCGGTCACTTGCATCCAAAATGATCATGTGTCATGGTAGACTAGGAGGTTTTAGATTTGATGTCATCTCGTCATGAGCAACTTTAGGTATAGGTACACTAACAAATATGGTGTGACAATGAAAGGGATGAATGAAGGGAGCACATGTAGAAGGACAAGTTCACTAACAGATGAATGAACGATGCATGCAAATAGAGGTGCTTGTGAATGGATGATCATGCAAACATGTGTTTATGGATGAATGAATCAGAAAACATGCAAGATGTGCTCACCGATAGAAGAATGGACGAACATGCACCTTTGCGAACAGATGAGCTAGTCAAGCCTCCCCAACATGAAAGCAAGGAACAACATGCTAAAGCTTCATCAAGCGAACCAAAGACCATCGAAGACTCCACGCACCTTGCCATGCAGAGGTGAAGCTGTGATACACCATGAAGACATCCATCACCCAGTAGCACTGTAGAACAAAATGCACTCCAGTAGTAACATGAATGTACGAACATTGTCATGTCGAGTCATGTCACCCACATCTCTACTATGGGCTATGTTGTCAATCAATGTGATGTAAGATGGAAGTCCAAGAGACCCACTTGTTGTACAAAGCATTATGTAAAGTCAAACAGTCATGAGGGTAGTTGAACAACCACAAGGGTAAATTTCAACCTTGGCTATAAATACCCCCTCATTTGTCCATGCAAGGGACTTTTCACCTCAACTCCTCCCACATAGCAAAGAGAGTTTGTAAACTTTTCTTTGAGGAGTAAGTAGTGGCTCCAATGCCCCACACTCGGGGTCAGTGATGTATGGTGTAATGATGTGTCTTGGAACTTTCACTTAATTCAGAAGCCTGCTAATAGGCCAACACATTTTCACACAAGTATTGTAATTGTTGTAAGACTAATCTTTAACACTTGTCATGCATATTACTTTAACCTGTGTTCTAGATTTGAACTATTTCACTTGTTGTAATGCATAATCTATTAATGTAAATGTTTTGTACATGTTGTTAACATTTTCTCGCCCATGTAGACTACTCTCCCGAACATCAGACAAACCTTTCACAGAAAGCTTGCTGGAACAACCATTGTACTCATGTGGACTCATCTGCTGAGTGTTGTACATGTTGGCTTACCTTATGTGTTGTGACTGCCGCATCCATGTGGACTACTCCTTTGGAAGCTGTGCATGTCCTATTGTGTTGTGTGTTCCTAGCTGAGTTGGGACTCACTCCCACCCTCTCCCTCTATAGTGAAAGAAACATTGACAAAAGTCACACTTACACTCACTAGGCACGTGAAAATCACTTCTTGAAGATGAAGCAAACCACTCTCATGTCCTGACAAGCAAGAGTTGAGGCAAATCCTTAAGACGATGGCAATTGTGCCATCATACCAGATGGGACTCCCACACCAAATGGTGTGAGGTCTAATTCGGACTTCATACTGGGGTGATCCCCTAAATGTTGGCGGGTCCATCACCATCAACAGGTCCACAAGCAATCCTTGCTTTCACACCACATGACCTATTAAGATCCCAAAGGGAAAACAAAATATACATTTCTTCAAGTTCAACGCGATCTGGTATCTACAACACATATCCAAAATCAAGTGCAGGCTTCCTACATGGCGCTTTACTAATCCGAACACCATCCAGTCATCAAAGTATACTTCCAGGAACTTATGAATCAACTCCTTGAACACTATGATGACTATGCGAGAAAATATCGCATGCATATTCTTGAGTCCAAATGGCATCACAGTGTACTGAAAACAACTCGACTTTATCGCAAAGTTTGTTTTTCTCCTATCTTCAGGAGCGATCTTAATATGATGATACCCAGAAAACCCATCAGTGAAGTAATGGGCCTCCTGCCCTCCAACATTGTCTAATACTTCATCCGTAAATGGATTTGGGAATGGGTCATGGACACATGCATTGTTAAGCTTCCACAGGTCTACGCGAATCCTTATCTCACCCTTTTTTCTTCTCCTGAACCACCATCGAGCTCACCCATTCAGATTCTTCAACGAGTTCTATGGTTCCTGCTTGCAACATCTTATCCATCTATAAGCGAACCTTTTCCTTGTATTTAGGATTAAGGCGATACCACCTCTGTTTAATAGGCTTCATGTATGGCTTTAGAGTGATCTTCATAACGCCCAAATCTCCAACTATGCCCTTCAAATCTGAGAAATTTGTAGGTAACAGATCCTAGTATTCACAGAGTAACTCAAAAACTTTATCCATAGTAGCATCCTTATAATAATCTCCAATTTTTGTGAACTTCAGTTTTGCTTCAGTGCTAATGTTTACTTGCTTTGTCTTTAATGGTGTGGTGATGTATGGGTTATCTATTTGTGGGCCTCTGACTTCACGATGCCCTTCTGCATTTGGAATATTAATATTTCTTGGATCTTCATCCTCCTCTTCAACGGTCACATTATAGAATTCCAGTGCATGGCACAACTAGGTGCTTCGATCTGGTCTGGTGCACTCCATAGGTTCTTGCGTCATTCTGAAGATAACTTCCTTAACCTCTTGTAGTGCTTCATCGATGCTTGTGAAGACATCTTCAAAGCTGAAGGGGGTTTAGGGGTTTAAGGGCTTAGGGGAATGGGGTTAAGGGATTAGGGGGTTAATCTATGGTGTTAGGGTGTGTACTTCTCTACATTAAACACTCTAATGTATCATTAGAATATGTGCGAGACACAAGCTCATGGTTGCTCACCCATCCTCTTAAAACTTTTGGTCTCTAAGTGAACTTAAGAAATAATATGACATTATAAAGATGAATGAAAAATAAGATTAATATGTTTTGTATTATGGTTCTTAATATATATCTCATAAAGTGTCTCACTTCCTACATGTCAAGAAAAGTAACATCTTTTTAGAGTTTTTCAACATATTCTAAAATATCTTGATAAATTGCACAAGCAGCATCATTGATTTGTTGTCTTTGTTTCTTGGTCTCACCTAAGTTGTCTTTCTCTTT
>APFE030863234.1:33859-66128 GCA_000404065.3 Pinus taeda | reverse complement strand
TATATCAACGTTTAAATATTTTATATATATAGTAATATTACTTTATTGATTGTAATTGTATAGTATGGGCCCCCTAGGGCATTGCTCAACGAGGAAGAAGTGGTTGTAGTACAAGCGCCTAGTCAAGAACATGGAGCGATTAATATTGAGGATCAAGATAATGATAATATGGAAGAAGATAATGATGTTGATAACATAGTTGAAGAAGATGGGACAAATAGATTGATTCAGGAGACATTTAATAATGTTGGAATGGCAACCAGTATGACGATTATGCTTTTGATATACATGTACTCGAGAGGGAAATTAAACCTCTTTATGAAGGCTTAAAAACATCTATTCTCTTTGTTGTATTGTTGTTTGTTAACTTAAAGGTGGTGAATCATTTGTGAAACACATGTGTGGCATAGCTCCTAAAGTATGTAATATATTTTGTGACATTTAGTACTATATTCATGATAAAACAATTATTTTTTTCCTTTGTTTTTAATGTTAGTACATTGATCATCATTTAATTAATGTATAACATTTGGATGTAATATGTACGATTAATATTGTTTAGTACATTAACCATTGCTACTTATGTTTTATGTTGTAGATTAGTAGGTGAATTCATGTTACCACCATCAAATGTTTTACCTCGTACATACTAAGATTTACATGCCATTGTGAAATATGTTGGAATGGAGTATCAGGTTATTCATGCATGTCCTAATGATGATATTCTTTATTATAAAGAACATGCATCGAAAGAAAAATTCCCAAAATGTGATGAGAATAGATATTAAACCGATAAAGTAACAAAAAAGGTGTCTCGCAAGGTTCTTCATTATATTCCCATAATTCCACGTCTGTGACAATTGTTCAAGTGCAAAAGCATAACACAACTTATGGATTAACATGAAATGAATAGAAGTGAATATTGTGTTCCTCTAATGCCTACAGATGGATCTGCATTTAGGAATATAGAGGAAGAGTGGCTAGATTTTAAAAGAGAACCTCATAATCTTAGGCTTTCATTAGCAGCTCACGATTTCAATCCATATGGAGAGCCCAAATCTACTTACTTAGTGTGGTACTTTTTTGTTGCCAAAAATAACATTCCTTTGTGGAAGTCAATAAAGAGGGAATGCATAATGTTGACAAAGATTGTTCTAGGTATTAATTTGTTTAGAATAAAAAAATTTAACACAATAACATCTAATTTGTCTTGTTTGTTTCATAATTATGTCTTATATTTTTTTGTTTACTCATATATTTCAATTATGCCTTATAATTATGTCTTATAAAAAAAAATATTTACTCATATATGCAGTAATTATGTATTGTATATCCAATTAATTAGGTAAGTACCAGTTCAAGGATATGAATCTATATATCAAGCCTCTTATCTATGAGTTAGTGGAGTTATGTAATGGTGTCACTATGTATGATATCTCTCAACCAGTAGATGCACAATGCGAGTTTGAATTCCATGCAATGCTAGAATGGACAATTCATGATGCCCTAAGGCTAACACATTTATGTGATATGTTATAATGTTACCTTGCACTTTAACAATGTTTAATTTTATGAAGTTCATTTCATGTATGTTTTTCAAATAGTTCGACCTTCATTGTACATATTTAAAATAATTGATAAAAAAATTATTCCATATCTTCAAGTCTTCAAACAAAGAGTAAATTTTCTTGTCTAGATTGTGGTTCTAAGATGAAATATCGTCATTCAAGAAGCTTAGGAAAGGAGGTGTTTGATGTTTTAGTGTTATGGCTAATGTGTTGTCCTTGATGGAAACCTACTTGATAAAGATATCAACATGATGGCTATGCATATGTTGCATATGGTATGAACAAGGAAATGATAAATTAGAGATAGATGAATGTTAAAAGTGAAGTTTGAGAAAGTATACGTGGATCCTATGAAGAAATGTTGCATACACACACTGGCCTTACAAGGGAAAGTCGCATACAAAATCCAAACCATGGTATTTTGGATACTAAGGGTCATTACCATGGTGTTGGCCCATAGTAATGGGTGTGACAATGGTTATTTGGTCCCATCAAATAATACCAATGCCATTACTAAGGGATTGGCCTGAGGTATTGACTAAGGCTAAAGTTATGTGAGTATATGGAGATCAAGGTGTTATGTGTGTAAGTAATGAGTTATACATATGTGATATGATTTAGGATAGGTGTGCATCAAGGAATAAGGAGATAGATGTGAAAGATATAGAAATTTGTTGACATATATGCTTGATTAATTTATTTGTTGCAAATGTTTAAGTACCTAACAATGATGAAACTATGACGAATCTGTGTTCTGTGATCTAAATAAATTAATCAGAAGTTTGTATTTTTTATAATAAAGGTTACAGAAAGTGAAATTGTGTCTGTAGCAAAAGTTTTCAGATCTATACGTAGGTGTGTTTGGGAATATTCACGTACATATGTGGATCCATTTCTAAAGGGTCACATATATATTCAGAGATAAAATTTGCATATTTGTGCATGATTGTTGTGCATGGTAAGCACATACATACATTGATATGTCTTGAGGTAGTCATGTATATATGGTAAGGTTTGTAGTACTTCTAAATGATGGTGTTTGATCAATTCTATTATGTTTGATGTTGTTTTTCAATGAAGTCTTGATCATGTTGATCTCTATCTGACGGTGTTGATAGAGTTGGTTGTTCATGATTGGAATAGTGGTTAGTAATGATGCTACAGTAATTTGTGATTGGTTCAATGGCGAATTCATTATTACAGTGATTCATGGTACAATAGTTAGTGGTTTGAGATTTGTACGCAAGTATTATACAGAGGAAGTGCATACATATGTGAGTCTTATTCAGTACAGTCGTGTACAAAATTTTATTTTGTTGTTTCTGGATTGGTTTTGCATTTAGTGACTTAATTCTTTAGAAATTCAATTGATTTGTAGTGTGACAATGTCTTAGATTCAGTGCTTCAGTTTGACATGTTTTTTTGGGTTTATTGTTGATATGGGTCCAACTTGAAAATTTGATGAAAGTTGGCTTACAGGTTGTGTGATGGTTGTTTGATAAGTGGATCCAGTTTGAAACATTCTAAAAAGTGGTCCACAAGGAGTTGAGGGTTACAAGCTTTAGAAAGGCAGTAGGAACTTCCTTCCAACAGAAGTTAGTAAAACAATATTAGGGTATTGTAGCTCCCTTCTAGTATGAGCTAGAGAACAAGTAGAGGTTGTAGCCTCCTGCAGGTGGGTGCCTACGTACTCATAAGATTTTGCATCATTATAAATGTATTGAATTTTTTCTTTATATCATAAGAAAGAAGATAGAGACATCAGTGGCGGTGTTTTTTCCCACAATGGGTTGCCACTTATAATCCTAGTGTTCTATGTGTGTTGTTGTGATCTCTTTATGGTCTTTACTACATATTGAAAGTGAATTAATCTACTAATACAATGATTAAAGATAATCATATGATAGAATACATGAAAAATCAGTAAATTGGAAATACACAGGTTTCTTTCTCTAAAATGGCGTACATATGTAGGTTTCTTCAATAACAATAGCGTATGTATTTCAGAATATAAAATTTAAAGATTGAAGTTTAAAATACTGATTCACTCCCCTTCTCAATATTTTTCCCAACATGATGAGTATAGCGGGAAAGAAAAAAATGGATCAAGACCACAGAGAATGACACCTTGTGCATGGATGTTGCAATATAATATAATATCGAAAGGTATGGATTGAATTTTCTATGTATCAATATACATGATATGTTTGGATTATTTTATATTGTTATGAAATTTTCTTCAATGTATTAATTGATAGGTTATATTGTTGTTATAATATCTTTAATTATGATTCACATTGTAGGTCTTCAAGGCATTAATAGCAGAGCACTTCCACGAGGAATGAAAAGTTATCATGAGAAATTCAATAGACCCCTTACTACGAGCACCTATAAATTGTTCATTTGTTTGATACAGTTCACATTGTGAAGAATGTAATAGAGAATTTATGGCGAATCTTAGATGGAAAGAGAGATAAAGAAAAAGAATTCATGATTTGTAATGACATTAAGGAGGCCAACCATGCATTGCAAAAGTGTGACTCATTCAAATAGAGATGGAGACAGATAAAGTATAAGCACCCTTCCATGGTTATTGATAGAGTAGTAAAGCAAGGATGTTGAATATCCTAACAAAGAAAGGTGAATTAGGTAGGGTAAAAACTAATGATTGGAATACAGTCATTAAGGTAATTATTTTGGTGTATATATATTTTATACATTGGTGCGAAATGTTGTTAATTAGTGTTTTTTCTACTAATTTGGGAAAAAATAATGATCAGTCATTATTTTTGTTATAGTATGTTCTACATCTATCTCTCCCAAAAAACTTTGACAACAATGTAAAACAAGTTATATATCATCTTGGCAAATACATGAGGAAAGTGGAGATATATGTGAAAAGTGTAAATTGTTCAATAAGTTGTTGTGTCACATATTTTTAACTGCATGTGTTTTACTTGTCATCGTGTACTATATACTTTTTTTGTTGAAACCTATGATTTTCCTGCTTCATTTGTAGATGGTTGTCATCTTAACAATTTGATAAAGAAGATATAAAGCATTGGAGGAAACAAATTCATCATCTAATGTGTGAAATGAAAAAGTATATACCTCCAACATTTTTCAATGCACAAGAACACTACCTGATACACCAAGTCAAGGAGATTGAAAAGTGTGGACCTATACACACAATATCAATGTGGATGGTTGAGAGGCACTTGAAATCACTAAAGGATTTGGTTAGACAAAGAGGATGCCCTAAGGGTTCTATGTTAGAGGGACATATGGTATATAAAACCATGGTTTATATTCATCAATATAGTCTTTCAATAGGAAAAAGTATTAATGTATTGGATCGCATTTGGGATGTCAAATCCATGAAAAAATGGGGAGCACCTATTGGGGAAAGGTAGAAGTAGGAAAGTGAGATGTAAGTAGATAACGGAAATTTATAACACATTTGACTCTTTTTTTTGTATATCGTACATATTTGATTTTAGTATTCCTGTATAATCCATTATTATGAAGGTATAACATGGTAACTAATTATATATGTGTGAATTGTCTTATTTTAATACAACTAGTCAAGAGTGGGCTATAATACATTTATACATTGCAAACAATCTTCATTGGATGAAGGTATGGGTTGAATGATGTAAACAAAATAATAATGGTGGGTTATCATGGTACGGTGTGTCTACATTGGTCAAAAAATATCAACGTAGTAGACATACTAAAATTACACAGAGGGAAATTGATTTAGCATATGGTTTAAAAGATTATCAGGCAAGCATATTCACCCATACTAAGTTTTTTTTACAATTATATTGATGCATATAGCATGTTTTTTTCTTAATTTCAAATTTTGCAAGTATAAATATGCTTCTCAATTGAAGCATTTCTTGTGTTTGACATATTGCAGTTGAAACACCACAAAAAAATGTGGTGCGATGATAAAAAAATTTGCAGTAAAAGGTTGGATGAAAAGATGAAAACTTTTGATAATGGGATAACTACAATATTTCAAGTTATCAATGTTGCCTCTAGAGGTGACAGACATCCAAAAGTCTTTGACAATCGATACTATGGGTATCTGCATGATATAGTTGAGTGTGATTTTGATCTTTCAAAATAGTTGTGTCCGATGTCAAATGGTTTAGGCTACAAATCCATGAACGTGACCCTGATAGAATTGTTATTGAGCATTATAACATATTGACCATGGTTGATACAAGGCATCTTGATCTAGGATCAGAATCACATGTTCTTCAAAACCAATGTGAACAGGTATTTTACGTAGATGTTCCAGGAATAGCAAGTTGGCCATATGTTGTTAGATATGATCCTAGAGGAAGGCACATAAAATATAATGTAGTGAAAGAAGATGAAATTGAAGAAGAATATGATGTAGTGGAGCAGGGGGTTCATGCAGTGTCGAATGAAGATGTCAAAGAAGTTAAAGTAATATATGTTAATTGAGACAATGTTAATTTAGATGAACTAGATGATATTGACATTGTGTCGGATGAATAACTTGAAGAAGTTGAACCAAATGTAGAAGAGCATGTTCCAGATGATGATGATGTTGATATGGTGAATCCTTTGAACATGAATTCTAAATTGGATGATACAGATTGTGAGTTGGATGAGGAATAATATTAATGATATCAAAATGTTGAAAAGCACGAGGTGTGTATTTATATGTTTTCAGTTGGTTTGTTCTCTTTCGTTCACCTTAAATTTTCATTTTCCTAGTTTTTATGTTTGAATTCTACTATGTTTCTTTCAAATATATTATAGTAGATAGATTGGGTATTAGGGAATTGAGAGTGATGTTGGGGGGGGGGCGGGGCGTCCATATGATCTTCCACCTTCATGTGGTTGGCCTTGTTCAATAGAGAATATATTATTTGTGAAATGAAGAAAAGCTCATTTACGTTTAAACCATCATTTCCAATTTTGACTTTGGTTCATTAAGTAGATGTACTAGGTGAGTTGGGCGACGAATGAACTAGGTGATACAATGGTCGGGAAGACATGCAAATTAGTAAGGTCGCCCCATGACTTCCCATGAACTAAGCTCCCATTAGGGGGTCTCATAATTATTTTTAAAAAATTGACTAAATTAATGTTTAGGTGTTAAAAATTTATTTATAATTGATTGATCATGCAACATGTAACTAACAAATGATCATATTTTGTTGGCATTGATGATATAATTATTTGTGTTGACTAATTTTCATGGCAGAGCAAACATTCATGTATGAACGTTGGGCATCTTGTGTTGGGCATGCCAGGGCACCCATCTAGGAGGGGCGGTCATGCGATGAGTTGGTGGGTCAGCCCAAATTGGAATGGGGCTCCTGCACAAAAGAAGTAAGGTCATCCTATGACTGCCAATGAAGAGAGCTCCCACCAGGGGGTCTCGCAATGTAGAAATTTATGTGTAGATACAATACTACTCATGAAATTTACTAATAATTAAAATACTTGAAGCTCCTCTACTGATTTGCAAAAGTTAATTCACCATCTAAAACAAGAATTATAGACATGCAAAAGGAAACATCACACATGCACATATAATTATCTAGGGGAAATAAATTGCTCAAAACCCCTTACTATCTATACTGCATTAATCTAATGAGAAGAAATACAATACTTGCTCAAGCCTGAGTACACCCTGCAAGTGTATAGTCTATCCCTCTGCTTGGCTAACTAAACTTGGCCCAACACACAGCCAATTTCAAGCCTTCCCAAGATCCTATTTCCTTGTGATGTTCCTTTGGGAAATTTCCCCTATTTTTTAGGAATTTCACTCCAAGGAATTGTGCAATAGTCTTAGGTCAATATTTGACTACATGCACCACTTGTACACATAGGAATATGCTACAACTGATAGTACACTTCCTTGAAATCTCCTTCTCAACTAGGTAACTGGAATTATTTGCATGCAACAATTATCTTGGGTTGATTGATCAGTTAATTTTGGATCACTAAGTGTGTTTGAAGTTCCACTTCCACAACTTAACCTCCACTAGTTCTTATGATAGATAGAACTAGTCAAACTGACAATAACTAAAATAGATCGCTACAAATTAGTAATAAATCATGTAGAACTGAAATCAATCTTCCCCAAATCGAATTTACTGAGTTAACTGAGTGAAAACATCCATGTCACCTCAGTTAAATACCTCCAAGTATTCTACTAAAATAGAAATTCCAATTTTAATATAGTTTGACCAAGGCAAAGTCAAAACTAGATTTTCTTATTTCATTTTCAACACTCCCTCTCAGAGAAAGGGATTATCAACCACCCCTATCCTGCACCTGTGGAACTTGAATTTTCCTCTTAAAAAGGCCTTTGTCAAACTATATGTAGTGTGTTCCTTTTTCGAAATGTACTACAACAACATAATCCACCTATGCACACAATCTCGTAGATGGTGATATCGAATATGAATATTCTTGGATCGATCATGAAAATAGGATTCTCAAAGAGTTTGATACATCTCTAAATATCATAGTAAATCATAGTAGGATCCATCATCTAAGCAAATAATCCATAAAGTGTATTCCTCATCCAAATTGCTTCACATATTGCCTGACTTGCAACCATTTACTCTGCTTCTATTGAGTTAAGTGCCATAGATCTCTACTTCTCGTTGTACCAAGAAACCATTGTTGACCAAATACTGAAAATTCCTCCTGATGTGCTCTTCCTGTCTGATGAACTCCTTGCCCAATTTGCATTTGTGAAGCCTCGCAGTTTCACTCTCTTTGTCCATCTATACCAAATACCAAACTGATTAGTGCCTTTGAGGTATCTCAACACATGATTTTCTGCCTTCCAATACAGTTTGGTTGGTTTAAACATTTATTTACTAAGATAGTTATCTACATAAAACATGTTTGATTGTGTGTTCACCAAATACATAAGTGAACCCACAAGCTTCTTGTAAATGGTATCCTCCACTATTTCACCTGAAGTGGCATCCTCTTTCCTCCAGTTTCCTACCAGAGGATTCTCCATGGGTTTGTGCCTGTCCACATGGAACCTCTAAAGTATCTAGTTGGCATACTTTCCCTAAGAGACAAATAGTTCCCCATCACCTTCCATACTTCCAATCCAAGGAAGTAGTGCATGAGGCCCATGTCCTTCATCCATCTTGAACTCTCTTGCAAGGTCCTCCTTGCAATATTTGATCAACTACTCATCACCAGTAAGGATCAAGTCATCATTATATAAAAAAAATAATCAATAATTTACCTTCTAAAAAAATATGATAGAGGTTTACATCTGCTTTTCTTTTCGTGAAGCCCAAACTAGTAAGATAACTATTGATCCTGGTGTACCAAGAACAACGTGCTTGATTGAGTCCATATAACGCTTGTTGAGTATGCATACATGCGACTCTCTGTAAAAGTTCTCAAACCCCTCAAGCTACTCAATATACACCTCTTCCTCAATAAATCCATTAAGGAATTTTGTCTTCACATTCATCTGGTGGATCTTCAACCCACTCTGCACCGACAGTCCTAGAATTGACTTAATGGATGAGTACCTTACTACTGGAGAAAAGGTCCTCATAGTTAATTCCCTCAACCTAAGAGAACACCTTGGCCACAAATATGGCCTTATGTTTCTCTATTATTCCTTATATTGCATGCTTTACCTTGTAAATCTATCTCAAGCCAACCATTGATTTGGCTATTGATCTTGGCACCACTTCCCAAACACTATTTTTGAGAATGGAATCATATTCCCCTGTCATAACATCAACTCATATTGGTTTCTCTATAGCTTCCTTGAATAGGATAGCTCAATCTCTACAATCTCACTCATAAGAGCCATGTAGCTAGTGTATCGATTTGGTTACCTCCTCTTCCTGTACTTTGATGTGGGTGCTCCCAAATTCTCACTAGCATCCTACAATGATTTTTCATCTTCCCTGGTTTGCTTCCTTCCTTCTATGGATTTCTTTGCTTGAGTGGATGTCTCCACTCTCTTCTCCTCTGCTTGTGGTTGCTCAACAACTTACAGTTCTTGCTTTGTAGCCAAAAGCTCCTGATTAGATTGCAACTGAAACTCCCTCTCAAGAGAACACCTCATTTCCTTCTCCTCATAAAATTCACATCCCATCTGACCATTGTCATCCTAAGGGATGGAAAGTACACACGATAGTTGTGAGGTGTTTCTATGTACCCCACAAATATTCCCAACTTTTTTATCAAATCTAAATTTTTCCTTGCTTCCTTGGAAACATGACAATAAACTAATGATCCAAAGATCCTAAAGTGCGACACATATGGTTTCTTCCTTGAAAATTATTCCTCTGGTGTACTCATGCCAAGAATCTTGTGAAGAATCTTGTTCTACAAATAGACCATTGTGTTGAATGCTTCATCCCATAGGTGCAGTGTATGCCTTGGTAACATTTCCCTTGCTGCTCCCAAAATACTTCTTTTCTTCCTCTCAGCCACCCCATTATGTTGTGGGTTATGGGGTCTTGTTAATTCCCATCGAATGCATTCCTTTTCATAGAAATTTTTAAACTCATTTGACACGTACTCACCTACATTATCACTCCTGAGAGCCTTCACTTTCTTTTTTTTCTTTCTCAACAAGTGCTTTGCATTCAATAAATTTGGAGAATGTCTATTCTTTCTTCTACATGAAGTATATCCAATACTTCCACGAGAAATCATATAAAAATATAACATAATACTTCCGCTTGGAAGTGGAGGCTATTAAGAAAGGTCCACAGAAGGTCCTGGTCATTGAAGGTGTATTTTGTGTACTTCCCCAACGTACACCCTTTGCATGTATCTTGTTTCTCTAGTGCTCCTTCAAGGAGGCATGTAGAAATATGTGGCATGATATTCAAGGCACCATGATGCAAATGGCCAAGTATTCTATGCCATAATTTGTCGAAATATCAACTCCGCATTTTCTCTGCTTTTATGCTCAATGTTTCACAATCTTCCACATTTAATTTGTAGAGGTTATTCACTCAAACCCCAATCTTCTTCACTTGTCCCATGGTGATGTGTCTCAGGAGAGCATTTCATTTGTTGAATATCACATCATAGCCACAGTCTTCCAACACAGCTATGGAAACAAGATTCTTCTTCAAACCCAGTATAAATATCACATCCTTGAGCCTGAGATGGGAGTCAGTCTCCATCTAAAAAGTAATTGTACCAATACTGATCATGCTATAACTTCCATCATCTCCCATATCAATGTGCATCTTCATATCCTTCTCCTTCAAGTCACTGAAAAATTATTTATTCCTCGTCATGTGGAATGAGGCACCACTATCCATATACCACACACTACCCATCACTATGCTTTCCATAATTGCAATGAGGGTGAAATCAAGTTTGACTTGTGAATTCAAGGAGTCACCCATTTTGTCTCTCTTAATCTTCTTGCTTTCCTTCTTGTGTAGACACTTTTTTGCATAGTACCTGAATTCATGACAACGAAAGCACTTGATTTTGGACAAGTCTTTCTTATTTTCCCCTTGACTTGAATCTATATTAGATTGGGATTTCTTCCCTTTACCTTTATTTTCCTTTCTATCCAAGGATCAATTCTCCTCATCCTCACCCTTGGATGAGGTTTCGTCTCTAGTGTTCTACCTTATCTCCTCCTATACCAAATCAAACCAAAAGCGTTCCCAATTTGGTAGCTCCTCCCTCCCGTTCACCAGATCTTGGTAGTTGTGCTAGCTCTTGGGAAGGCCTAGAAGGGATAGGTTCACCAAATCATCCTCTGCTATAGTAACATCAACTTTACCAAATTCATCACAACATTATGTGAACCTGCTCAGGTTGTGGAATGGTCTCGTTCCTCTGCATCTTGATATTTCGAAGCTTGTCCTTTAGTGCTAATTTCCTGTGGTCACTACTATTCTGGAAACAAATTGTCAGCACTTGCCAGATTGCATATGGAGTCCGTTTCCCATGGATATTGAAGACAATATGGTCTCATTTTCCCTCCAATATGATCCTCCTTGCCTTGGAAAGCCACTTCTTCCAATCTGTTAGATTCTAAGAATCATTTGCTACTAGTTTCGGAATATCATTATCAATGAATTCCTTCAACCATTATCCTCTAGTACTTCCTCCATGTGGTCCTTCCATGCAAAATAATTTTAGCTTCCCTCAAGGGCATACTCGAGCCTTAGTCCATGAAAATCCATCTTCTCAGTTCCGAAGAAAACTTGCAACTTGATTTGCAACCTCGAACCTCCTGTAATGAAAACTTCAAAATCTCTGCTCTATAATGATTCCAAATCTGATACCATGTAGAAATTAATGTGTAGATTCAATATTTCTCATGAAATTTACTAAATCACAAGACTTGAAGTTACTCTACCGATTTTCGGAAGATAATTCACCATCTAAAACAAGAATCATAGACATGTAAAAGGAAACATAACACATGCATTAAGATTTATCTAGGGGAAATAAACTACTCAAAACATCTTAGTATCTATACTGCATTAATCAGATAATAGAGAAGAAATATAATGCTTTCTCAAGCATGGGCACACCCTGCTAGTGTATAGTTTATCCCTCTACCTGAATCACTAAACTTGTCCCAACACTTAGCCAATTTCAAGCCTTCCCAAGATCATATTTCCTTGTGTTGTTCCCTTGGGAAATTGACCCTATTTTTTAGGGATTTCACACTAAGGAATTGTGCAATATCCTTAGGTCAATCTCTGACTATGTGCACCACCTATACATATGGGAATATGCTACAACTGATAGTACACTACCTTGGAATCTCCATCTCAACTGGGTAACTCGAATTTTCTTCATGTAACAATTATTTTGGGTTTATTGATCAACTAATTGGTTGATCACTGACTGTGGTTGAAGTTCCACTCCCACAACTTAGCCTCCCCTAGTTCTTCTAATAGTTAGAACTAGTTAAACTAACAATAACTCAAATTAACTAAAATAGATTGCCACAAATTAGCAATCAATCATGTAGAACTAAACTCAAGCTTCCCTGAATTGAATTTACTGAGTTAACTGAGTGAAAAGATCCATGTCACCTCATTTAACTACCTCCAGGTATTTTTCTAAAATATACATTTGAATTTTAATCTAGTTTAACCAAGGCAACGTCAAAACTAGATTTTCTTACTACATTTTTAACACATAATGATTTTTATAAAATTGACTAAATTAATGTTTAGGTGTTAAAAGTCCATTTATAATTGATTCATTATGAATAATGGTACTAAAAAATGATAATAATTTTTTGTCATTGATGAGCTAATGATTTGTGTTCACTGATTCGAATGGTAGAGTGAATGACCACACCTTGGGCATGCCTGCATGAATGTGGGGCGCCCACGGGGCATCGCATGCTAGGAACGCTAGGGCACCCATGCAATGTGTTATTGGGTTGGATCGACCTCAAAAGGGGCACCTGAATAAAATAAGTAAGGTCGGCAAATGATTTCCATTGAGAAAAGTTATGACAAGGGGGTGTCATAATGATTTTTACAGAAATGACTAAATTAATGTTTAGGTGTTAAAAGTTGATTTATAATTGATTGATTATGCAGCATGGTACTAACAAATGATAATATTTTGTTTTTGATAATGAGATAATTATTTTTCATAAGGGTGTCACAAGTCTCTTGAGCTAGTCGTGATGTGACATGAGAATGGGGCCAACGTTTAAATTTTTTTAGTTTGTGCTCGTATGCACTGAAATTTGACATGGTTATGGTAGATGCATGCATTGAAGATATGGGAGGATTTTGAGACTCAAATAAGACTCAAAAAAAGAATTAATCAATAAAAAAACAAATTTATAACATATATAAATGTCAAGGAGATAAAATTTTTTATTACTATTTACCAGTTGTGAGCTTATAATGTACTTCATGGTCCAGAGGTTGAGAAAAATCCTTACCCTTCTATTTGAGAAAACTTCTTATCCTTCATCGCCCTCTTTGTCATCATCATCATCATCACCATCATCAACATCATCATATTCCTCATTATCATTTTCATCATCTTCATCCTCATAAACATCATCATATTCCTCATCTTCATTTTCATCATCAACATCTTTTTCATCCACATCATCTTTAACAACATCATCATCGTCATCATCGCCATCGCCATCATCATCATCATCATCTTTGTCACCATCACCATCATCGTCATCCTTGTTCTCATCCTCATCATCATCATCATCATCATTGTCAACATCATTTAGATGAAAAGGAATGATGCCTCAATGAATCACAGATAATTTATTATATGTCTCTTATGATCCTACTTCCAATCTTTAAGGATATGAGTCCCCATGAAAGTAAAAATGATAGCTAGTGTAACAACCTCGTGTTAAAAATTCCATTTAATAAAGTTAATAAAGGAAAAATAATACCAAGGTCGTGGGACACTTATTTGAATCTAGATGTTGGGCAAAACATCCTAGCATGGGTTTTCATTTGGTTATTATGGCTAAGGTAAGTTGGCAAAGGCAATGGAAAACGCTTTGGAAAGGAAAAGAGGCATTAATTGGCATTTTATTTATGAAAATAATGGAAATTAGGAGAAAAGGAAGGTGAAATGTCACAGGTTGCATGTAAGGAGGAAAATGAAAGAAAAACAATGGAAATTGAATAAAATATAGGCCTCGATGATAAAAGGGCTTCTAAGGATCAGTTCACAACCTTTTTTCAGTTTCACATTTTTTCAGTTTAGTTTTGGAGCTCTCTCTCTACTTTCTCATACTCTTTCACACTTAGAGTATTCTTGGAGCACTCTAGCATTATAGGAAGGAATGAAAAGGAAGGAAAAGAAAGAAAAGGGAAGCAAATATCAAGCAAGGAAGAGTTGGATTAAGCAGTTACAATGGGTTTACTTGCAAGTATCGAGTTGCATGTATGATTTCCTTGTTATTCTTTTCATGCATGGTACATGCATGTGTTTATTTGGTTCTCTTGTTGTCATTGGCATGAGTTTTTCTAGGTTTGATGGTGGTTTTTCTAGGTTTGACGGTGGCTTCTCTTACTTGGTTGAGCGGGATTGTCAGATAGTTTTGAAATTGAGTGGGCTGGTCTCGAGCGGAAACACAAGGCTTAGGAATCCATGGATCGGTGAAGCTTGGATGTGGTAAAGCTTGATTATGTATGCCCTCGTTGCACCTAGGAATCCTCGATCGATGAATGGAGGGATATATGATAAATCCTAGAGGGTGGAGATGGAAACTCCTCATCGTTTAGGGAGAGATCCGGAGGCATCCATTCTTTTATAGGACTAGTGATCCCTCGACTGGTATGTGGTTGGATTGCGGTAAACCCTGGTAGTGTATGTTTCTTGTTTGAGCCTAGGAATCCCTTAGCGGGATTGCGTTAAATCCTGGTTGTTTAGATGAGGGCTTGGGCCTAGGAATCCCTTGCTGGATTGTGGTAAATCATGAGGAAGCCCTAGTTGTTTTGTTGTAAGTATATCATTTGTACTTGGAATAGGGCATGGGGGTGATTGGTTGAAAGAAATATTTGGTTCCGCCCAATTTAGGGTCGGGTGGTACGTGGGAGTCCCTAGCTTGGTTGGCTTTTGCATGTGTTAATAAGAGTTATTTTCCTCTTGTGTTCCATGAGTAAATATACTTATTATTATATGGTTTTAATGGATGATCTATCATTGTTATTTTGTTGGTTATAAGCATGGTTTATGATAGACTTTGGTTATGGAACTCATCAAGTTTTGATTAATAAATGAAATTTTAATGAATGTATGACTTAATAGATGACAATGCAGCTATTATGAGAGGGAAACAAACCTTCTTGATGAATCTCAGATAAGTATGAGGTATGTTGGGATGGGGCCCCCTAGGGTCAATTTTGTGGCAAAAGCCCAAGTTTTGGGGAAAAATCCCAAGTTTTGTTGTATAAAGATGTAAAGTCTCCACAAATTGTGGTCACGGAGCGCGTAGATAATTAAAGAGTAAAAAAGGGTTTTACCCTCTTTTATGTAAGTTGAGTCAGCTTTTGAAGATCTACCCATGGTCCACGAAACATGGGATTGTATAAATAAGTGTCTTAGGATGTCTAAGGCTAGTAATGAAGTTGGTCTATGGGAGAAGTCTAAGGCG
Organism: Pinus taeda; assembly: GCA_000404065.3. Taxonomy (NCBI): domain Eukaryota; kingdom Viridiplantae; phylum Streptophyta; class Pinopsida; order Pinales; family Pinaceae; genus Pinus; species Pinus taeda. Next base: position 50,423 of record APFE030863234.1, on the reverse strand, counting down.
TTAGCGAAGAAGAGTAGGAAGAAAGGCTTTGCAGCTATGTGGGTAAAGGCCTAGAGTAGAGTCTATAGCTGAATGCGTGGACCCCCTGTAGATGAGTGCGCAGGGAAGTCTTGAGTTTGTAAGCTGAACTAAATATTAATAGAGAAGATTATTGCAGAAATTCTTGTGTTTATCTCTTTACTTCTATTTTATATGAATGCACTTATGCTGTAATGAATTATGGGTTTATGAAATAATGATGTATTGATGCGTGACTTTACATGATTTATGTTGTTACTTGAAAGCAATTAATATTAACTATTTACGCGAAGATTATCTTGTCGTATGTTAAAGTTATCGAAAACTTAAGCTAATCTAAGTAACTACTGGGTTAAGAGTAATCATTGATGCGCGTAAGTAGTTGACTCGTCTATTCAGGGTCCATGAAAGATAGTCGTAAACCTTTGCGGAGGTATAGGTGTTGAACAAAGGGAGTTATATTGATAAGCCTTAAAGGCTTATCGATATGCACAAAGACAGATTAAGGGCACAAAATGACATCACACTGATCTCTGGGTGCGGAAACTTGTCTCCAACATCCCCCCATACTGCTTTGGGTGAGACTTCAGTCTTCTCTCCACAAATTGATGCTGAAAGGGCCAGTAGTGTAGGGATTTTTTTGGTGCAACTATTCTCAGCACGATGTCCAGACCAGGAGAGACTATGAGTAGTGGAGGGGTTGTCGCCTCTGAAGGAGCTTCTCTAGAGGTAATGAGTAGAGAGGTTCTAGCTATTATGTTTATGACACCGAGGTCACCTAGGCCGAAGCCTACACTATTAAGAGAAGTGCCCAAACCTAAGAAGGAAAAGCGAAAGAAGCCCATGTTGGTGCACGAGTCACCAAGGAAGCATGTTGGTACCCAGGCCTAGAGGAAAGAAAAGATGAGCGATATGGATAAAGGGAAGGTGGTGGATTTGGGAGCTGAAGAGGGAACGAAGGACATAGACACCGAGGGGGTGGATCTAATATCCAAGTTTCCAGATTATATCCCTCTGGACAAGGGAAAAGTGAAGGTCCCTACGGACCCAGATGCAAGAAAATTCCTCCTCAATACACTCGTTCTACTGAAGAACATCACTTTCGAAGGTTCACTCTTAGCATGGATTCCCCATCTCAAGCTAGAAGACTGGGATCTGGTAAACCAAGAGAAGTTCCCTCACTTGGCAACCAAAAAATACATGAAGAGGTTGTTTTACAAAGAATCAGGTGTCACCATGCTGGAGTCGGTGGAGTGGATTCACGGAGTGAATTAGTCAAGGTTGTTGAACCTGTTATGGGTACCCCACTACCACCACTCGAACATCAACTTAATTGTGATCAAGCAGTTGCTAACCCTAGTGCATGAAGGTTGTTTGTCGATGAATGCACCAATCTCCATTACCAATATGTTGATTCATCAGATCATGATGTTTCCACACTCAAGGTTGAATCCGGCCAAGGAGTTTAGCAGAAAGACGAGTGAGCGCAACCTCGCAGGGAAAATGAAGGATAAATTCAAGCTCGAGAAGAAGCTGCACGGGCACTCTATTACATCAATCACTGACCCCACGGTAAAGATTGCCACATAGATCCTCGCTGGCAAGGTTATGACAAAATGTCACACAGACGAGTTTCCAATGCTAATGATCTCTTTGGTTGCACAATGAGCGGAGGGTGTGCAGTTCAACTGGGTGTGCTACCTTTGTAGTGAGTTCCTCACAAATTGCCGAGAGGCGTAGGATGAGAGTAAAACATTCCACTATTTATGGTTTTTTCTCTCCATTGTTCTCATAACTTGGGATCTACTGGAGGACAGTCAGCTTCCTCCCATGGATAATGATTTTCCAGAGGCTGCACAGTTTGCATCCTCCTGGGTGACAACAAACACCATGTGCATCATAGAGACCAAAGTCTTCTGGGTGCTAATGGAGGCGAGCATTCGCATGGCCATCAACCAAAAGCCATAGTTGTCTCCAACTGTGTTTGAGCATCTATTAGGGTACGCAAAGTTTAAAGCTGACTTCCACTATGTAGACATCCAGACATAGAAGGATCTACAACAAAAATGGTTTGATCTACCTTACCTCTCTATAGATCACACTATTAAGGAGTTGATCAAACACTGGCTGACAGAGTGGCACTCTCCATCCGATCTGGCCGCAGGTACTAGAAAGTCCGCAGATAAGAAAAAGAAGGAAGCAACCAAGAAGAAGGTCCAATAATTGGTTGAGAAGCAGAAAAAAGAGGCTGAGGAGAAGGCCCAGGTGGAAGTGGAGCACGTCGCAAAGCAGCAGGCCAAACAAGAAGAGTGTAGCTCTGAGCACAGTGGTAAGTCTCCTTCACACCAAACAGAGGATGAGGAGTAGCCAGAGCAGGGTGGTGGTAGTCATGAGGAGTAGGAGAGCACTCCCTTCCAAATCAAAAGGTATAGGGAACAAGGAAAGGAAGGGTCACAGATGAAATACAAACCAACAAAACCATCGCTGGATCCAATTACTCTGACAGGCAGTGACCTAGATGAAATATGCGATAAGGTCCATGATACCATGGAAGAACTACTACAACGGTTTTAGCAACAACAACAAGAGGCGCTGAGCACCATTCAGAAGGATCTACGTGAGCTACAGATTCAGACAAATAGGATCTAGGTAGGAGCAGTGCAGATTAGCATTGCACCAAGAATTTTAGCACCGGGGACCACTCAAGTAGCATAGATGGTTTGATCACTCACGTGCTACCAAATGGATCCTTGAGTGTAGATACAGCTGGTGATAAGGCCATAGTGATTTATTCAAAGAACATCAGCCTCAACCTGGCTACGTTCCTGAATGAGTATCTTCACACATTGCAGACAAGTGTGACAACAGAATTTCAAGTGTGGGAGTAGCATGCACTAAGCCTCATAAGTGAGTATCGAGTAAAAAATGAACATATGTTCGCTGAGAAGTTAGCGGCAATGGAGGCACAAAAGAAAATTCAGGCGTAGAGCATTGAGCTAGCGATTGCAATGGTAGAAGCATGTAGAACGGTGTCGAAATTGCATATCCCGGAGGATGCACCATTAGAGGCCAAGATCAGAATGCTTGCCACGAGCATGCACGACACCAAAGCAGAGGTGGCTAGAGTTAAATTTGAGCTAAACCTGAAGATCAAAAAATTGGAGTTGAAGTCACATAATAGAACTCCAACATAGGTAAAGGAATAGTGCAAAACCACTATGAAGGATGGAGTCGTGATGGTGGATGTTGTGCTGGTGGACTGCACCACACTTTTTGAGCAAGCAATGGAGGTAGTCATGGCTCTGCGGAAGATCCCAATTTTCAAAGATTTAATACAAAAGTGCGTGAGATCTAGCAACATTATGATGAAGTAATGGCAACGACGCGCACCGTTGCTATAAGAAAATTCCTTGCCAAGTTGTAGGAGGCAAAGCAGCTGCTTACACAGCTGGAGGCAGCGTAGAGGAAAGAGGTCATTCTCAAGGCCAAATTGGGGCCCTAGTTGGATGAGGCTTATATTTTTTCCACAAGCATTCAGGAGAAATTGGTAAACTTACAAAGTACACAACAGAAAATCTAGCAGGATAGTGCAGGACCAGCCACAGAGTAGCTGGTGGAACAGATCATGTAGGTAGCCACATAGAGCTTGATCGAAGTAGCAGCCTTAGAAGTGGAGTTGGGGGATCTTCACAGTAAGATCTCTGCTCCGGCTGAGTGACTCAAGGGCGAGTCACGATCTTTGTGTTGGGGGCCTGTTGGGATAGGGTCCCCTAGGGTTAATTTTGGGGCAAAAGCCCAAGTTTTGTTGTATAAATATGTAAAGTTTTTGCAAATTATGGTCGCAAAGCATGTAGATAATTAAATAGTCAAAAATTGTTTTACCCTCTTTTAGGTAAGTTGAGTCGGTTTTTGAAGATCTACCCATGGTTCGCAGACCATGGGATTGTATAAATAAGTGTGTCTTAGGGTGTCTAAGGCAAGTAAGGAAGTTGATCTATGGGAGAAGTCTATGGAGTTAGTGAAAAAAGAGTAGGAAGAAAGGCTCTGCAACTATGTGCACAGAGGCCTAGAATAGAGTCTGCAGTTGAGTGTGCAGACCCCTGTAGCTGGGTGCGCAGGGAAGTTTTAAGTCTGTAAGCTGAACCAAATATTAATAAAGAAGATTATTGCATAAATACCCATGTTTATCTCTCTATGTTTTATATGAATGCGCTTATGCTGTGATAAATTATGGGTTTATGAAATAATGATGTATTGATGCGTGACTTTACATGATTTATGTCGTTACTTGAACACAATTAATATTAGCTATTTATGCAGAGATTATCTTGTCGTATGTTAAAGTTATTGAACACTTAAGCCAATCTAAGTAATTAACTAGGTTAAGAGTAATCTTTGTTACACATAAGTAGTTGACTCGTCTATTCAGGGTCCACGAAGGACAGTCGTAACCTTCGTAGAGGTCTAACAGCTGACTAAAGGAGTTATATCCATAAGCCATCAAGGATTATCGATCTACATGAAGGCAAATTTAGGGCATAAAATGACATCACACTGATCTCTGGGCGTAGAAACTTGGTTCTAGCATCCCCAAATATTGCTTCGAGTAAGACTTTAGTCTACACTTTGCTGATTGATGCCAAAAGGGACAGTAGTGTAGGGATTTGTTTGGCGCAACTATGAACCTGCGTCAAGATCAACTAAGCCAACAAATGGTTTACTTGGGATATATCGGAGGACAGTTAGTTTCCTCCCACGAATAAAGATTTGTTGGAGGCTACATAGTTTGCATCCCTTTGGGCAACAAAGGACGTCGCACGCATCATAGAGACAAAAGTCTTCTGAGTGCTGATGCAGGCGAGCATTTGCATGGCCATCAACCAGAAGCTACGGTTGTCTCCAACCGTGTTTGAGCAGCTATCAGGGTACGTGGAGTTTAAAGTCGACTTCCACCACGTATACATTCAGGCACGGAAGGATCCACAACAAAATTTGTTTGACCTACCTTACCTTGCTACAGATGACGCTATTGAGGAGGTCATCAAGTGCTAGCAAATAGAGTGACACTCTCCATCTGATCTAGCTGCAGGTACTAGCAAGTCTACGAAGAAGAAGAAGGAAGCAGAAAATAGGCCAAGGAGAAGGATCAAGTGGCCGTGAAGAAATAGGCCAAAAAAGAAGAGCGCGACTCCAAGCACAGTGGTAAGTCTCCTTCACCCCAAAAAGAGTAGGAGGAGCAGTTAGAGCAGGGTAGCGATGGTCAGGAGGAGAAGGATAACACTCCCTTCCGAATAAAATGGTACTAGGAGTAAGGAAAGGAAGTGTTGTAGATGAAATCAAAAGCGACCAAGCCATCACTAGATCCAATCACTCTGATTGATGACAACTTGGATGAAATAGGTGAGAAGGTGTGCGATACCATGATGGAACTAGTGCAACAATTTGAGAACAACAATAGTAGGTGCTGAGCACCATTCAGAAGGATTTGCATGAGTTGCAGATTCAGAAAAATAGGATCTAGGTAGGAGCATGACAGATCAGCGTTGCACCAAAAAGTTTGGCATCGGGGACCACACAGGCAGTAGAGATGGTTTGATCACTAGATCTCTAGGCACTCGCACTACCAGATGGCTACTTGAGTGTAGAGCTAGCCGATGACAAGGCCATAGTGAGTTTTTTGAAGAACATTGGCCTCAACCTGGCTACACTCCTGAATGAGTATCTTCACATGTTGTAGGCAAGTCTGACAACAAAATTCTTGTTGTGGGAGCAACATACACTAACCATCATAAGTGAGTATTGAGTAAACAATGAACAAATGTTTGTTGAGAAGTCAGAGGTGTTGAAGGAAGAGAAGAAAATTCAGGTGCAGAGCACTCAGCTGGTGGCCACAATGGCAAAAGCATGTAGAACAGTGTTGGAATTGCATATCCCGGAGGATGCACCATTCAAGGAAAAGTTTAGAAAGTTTGCCATGGGCATGCACGACACCAAAGTAGAGGTGGCTAGCGTTTAGTTTGAGCTGAACCTGAAGATCACAGAATTGGATTTGAAGTCATAGCCTTCAACTCTACCATAGGTAAGGGAACAATGTGAAGCCATTGTGAAGGATGGAGTTGCAACAGTGGATGCCACGGTGGTGGATTGCACCATGCTTTTTGAGTAGGCAATGGAGGTAGTCATGGCTCTGCAAGAAGATCCCAATCTGTAGAGATTGAATATAGAAGTGCATGAGCTCCAGCAATAGTATGATGAAGTAAGGGCAACGACACATACTATTGCTATTGGACAATGTCTTGCCAAGTGGTAGGAGGCGAAATATCTGCTTACACAGGTGGAGGCAACACAGAGGAAAGAGACCATTCTCAAGGCTAGATTGGGGCCTTGGTTGGACGAGGATTACATTACTTCCACCAACATTCAGGAGAAATTAACAAACTTACAGAGTACACAACAGAAAATCAAGTTGGATAGTGCCGAACCAACCACAGAGCAACTGGTTGAACAGATCAAGTAAGCAACCACATAGAGCACGGCTAAAGTGGGAGTCACACATGTGGAGCTAGGGATCTTTGCAATAAGATCTCCATGCCAGCCAAGTGACTCGAGGGTGAGTCACGATCTTTGTGTTGGGGGCCTATTGGGATGGGGTCCCCTAGGGTCAATTTTGGCACAAAAGCCCAAGTTTTGGGGAAAAATCCTAAGTTTTGTTGTATAAAGATGTAAAGTCTCTGTAAATTGTGATCATGGAGTGTGTACATAATTAAAGAGTCAAAAATGGTTTTACCCGCTTTTATGTAAGTTGAGTCAGCTTTTGAAGATCTACCCATGGTCTTCAGACCATGGGATTGTATAAATAAGTGTGTCTTAGGATGTCTAAGGCTAGTAATGAAGTTGGTCTATGGGATAAGTCTAAGGAGTTAGCGAAGAAGAGTAGGAAGAAAGGCTCTGCAGGTATGTGCGCAGAGGCCTAGAGTAGAGTCTGCAACGAAGTGTGTGGACCCCTGCAGCTGAGTGTGCAGGGAAGTCTTGTGTCTGTAAGTTGAACGAAACATTAATAAAGAATATTATTGTAGAAATTCAGGTGTTTATCTCTTTACTTTTGTTTTATATGAATGCGCTTATGCTGTGATTAATGATGTATTTATGAAATAACGATGTATTGATGTGTGACTTTACATGATTTATGTTATTACTTGAATGCAATTAATATTAAATGTTTACAAGAGGATTATCTTGTCGTATGTTAAAGTTACCGAACACTTAAGTCAATCAGGGTCCCCGAAAGACAGTCGTGGACCTTCGTGGAGGTCTAGGGGCTGAATAAAGGGATTTATATCGATAAGCCTTAAAGGCTTATCGATATGCACAAAGACATATTAAGGGCACAAAATGACATCACACTGATCTCTAGGTGTGGAATCTTCATTCCAGCATCCCCCCATACTGCTTCGGATGAGACTTCAGTCTGTGCTCCGCAGGTTGATGTCGAAAGGGCCAATAGTGTAGGGAATTATTTGGCACAACTAAATCTGAACCTAGGTCAGGACCCACTAAGCCGACAAGGTCCCTATGTTTAGATCTATTGTTATGACCTGTAGATCACATGTTTATGATATGTTTGATAGAATGCCTATCATGGATGGTAGGGATTAGGTCAAGTCCTTGTTCAATTTTTTGTATTAATAACCTTGTCTCAATTTTATTTATCATTTCTAGAAGTTTCACGAAGTTCTAGGAAGAGGCATGAGTCCTAGCCCTAAAAACGTGGCTCAAAATTTTTGGTCGCTAGCACAGAACTGCCTTAAAAAGGCCATAGTCGCATGGATGCCTTGTTATGGGAGTGACTGGAGGATATCATTCAGATGGAAGTCTTGTCATGGGAATGAATGGGGTGTAATTCAGTCACGAAGCAATTTCTCTTAAAGGTTGGACACATGGAGGGGTTGGTTGGCTCCTGAAGGTTCTGTAGCTTCTGAGGGAGGTATTTAAAGTGTTGGTCCTTTAGTTCCACTTCCTTAAGGTGATCTAGGAGGTCAAATCATATCATAGTAACTCTTAATCACATGTTAAACCCAATGCAATGGTTAGCTTGGGTAAACGTGGGAGGAGGGTGTTATGGAGTGGTATCAGATCATGGTTCATCCCTTGGACTGGATAGGAGGAATGTTTTTGTCATGCATACATGTCAGTTTCATATGCGTTCATTATGCTTGTGGTCTATGTGTTTGTTATGTATGCATGGTGGTAGTCACTGTTACAATTGTGTTGTATTGTAGAAGTTGAAGGCGTAGTTGTTGGGATTTGTTGTCGTGAATGCATGATTAGTCGAATATGAATTTGTTGTGTATGTTTGCTATCTATGTGAATGTATGCATGCATTGTCATGGTTATAGTTGTCGTGCATGAGGTCATGGTATGTCGTTTTCATGTTATGCATGGTAACTAGATAATGGTTGAAATGATGTCTATATAATAATATGATTATATTTATACATGTATTGTGCTAATTTGGTTGATCTTGCAGACGAGATATCCTCCCTTGAACTATACTAAGGTATGTTGGTTATGTTTATATTTTGGTTTAGCTAGCATAGTATACTTGTGGGAAGAAGATCAAAGATGACTAGCAATATGGTAGACTACACTTCACAAGATTCTCCCTATAGATCAAATGAGAATCATGTTGATAGGTAATCTCCTAACATAGCAAACACATTGAAAAGCTTGAAGGAAGAAATAAGAAGTTGCAAAGAAGACAATGACAGGATCATCCAGGCAATGGAGAAACAATAGGATGTTAATGCATTAATCCTTCAGATTTTTTCATATTTGTATAAACAAAGACTTCTTAGGATCAATCATGGGCAAGAGGATAGGACTAATGGTGCATATGATAGTAGGTCTCATGGTGGTCACAGTTTGTATAGAGATGACACAATCAGATGGTAGGTTCTTGGACACACCAGATAGGATAGGTCATGGACACAAGTTCTATTCTATTTCTAGTTCTGACAGGTATTATTTTCATCATTGTTATCATCCTTATAGGAGGAGCAAAAGGGGATAATTTCTAGATGAGTTCAAGAAATCCAAGCCACCACCTTTTATGGAGATTTGAAGAAACTGGAAGAAGTAGAGGCATGGTTACTTGGGATGAAGAAATTATTTTAGTTACATGATTACATAGAACATATGAAGGTTGGAATATATATCTTCAACATTAAAGGGAAAGTACACATATGTTTGGAACATGTGAAGTGTGTCAAATACATCAGAACAAAGGAGTTGAGTTGGCATGAATTCAAGAGACTCTTCAGGAAAAATCACTTGTCAAAGAGGTACACATTAGTAATTCCAAGGAGTTCTATGAGCTAAATATGGGATCGATGACAGATGAGGAGTATACAACAAAGTTCCTATAATTTTTTAGGTATGTACCATATCTTAAGAATGAGGAGGCCAAAGTTCATAGATTTCTCACTAAATTACCATTAGCGTTTAGAGATTAGATTGAATAAGATGAGCCTCGGTCACTTGAAAAAGTCATTGGTAAGTTGAAGCATTGTTATAAGCAATCAAAGTGCAAGATAGAGTATCAACAAGGTTGGTAAAGGAAAGACAAGGCTAAAGGGAAATGTCAGCCGAAAAGGACAAGATCCTAGGATACATGTTAGAAAGAGAATGTTGTTACTTAAAGGAATTTTAATGGATGTCAGCCTGAAGAACAACAGAACAGAGGTGATGGTAAGATACAGTTACAATGTTGGACATGTGGTAATGAGCATCTTAAGAAGTATTGTCTGTAGAAGTAGGGTGGTAGACCTTAGATATATAGTGCAAAACTATTGGATATGTTGGGCAGAGTATTCCTCATATCTATGCAGCATTGGATAACAAGCAAGAATATCAACAAGCATCTATTATTGATATGGAATGTAAGCTTTGTGATTAAGTTGTTTATATTTTGATTGACTCTAGATCTAATTATAGTTATGTTAATACAGACCTGGTGGATAAGTTTGATTTGAATAAAGAAGTGCATGCAAAATCTTGGTTAGTGTATTTGGGTATAGGTACAAAGAAAAGAGTTCATCATGCTATAAAATCTTGTGAATTTGAGTTGAATGGTATGCCTACCACAAAAAATTTGAATGCACTTCCATTAAGATCCTATAGTATTCTTTTGGGTATGGATTGGTTGTATCTTCATAGGACCAAGGTGGATTTTTATGACAAGTCCATTGAATGCTTGGATGAAAATGGAGAACAAAGAATCTTGTAGGGTCAGAAGAAAGCTACATTAATCATAATGGTCACATCTATGCAAAAAAAGCACAGTCGTGGGAAAGGGTGTGTGTTACTTGCAGTACATATTTCCAATAATAAATATAACTTGGATGTTGAGGATGTGAAGGTATTGAGTAGATACATGGTTTTAAAGTAGTTTCAGGATGTGTTCCCAGCAAATATTTTAGAGTTGTCACCTCACAGGGAAGTGGAACTTTCCATTAAGTTGGTACGAGGGGAAACACTAGCATCAAAGGCATCATACAAGATGAGCACACTAGAGTTAGGAGAATTGATATTATAATTGAAGAAAATGCTTGACAAGGGATTCATTAGGCCAAGTTTGTCCCAAGGGGTGCACTGTTATTGTTTGTGAAGAAGGATGGTATTCTCAGGTTATGCATTGATTATAGGCAGTTGAGCAAGGTAACCATCAAGAACAGGTATCCATTGTTGAGGATTGACAACTTGCTTGATCAATTGAAGGGAGCAGTAGTGTTCTCAAAGATTGGTCTAAGATTAGGATATCATCATGTACGAGGACATCTACAATACTACTTTCCACACCAGGTATGGGAATTATGAGTTTGTTGTAGTTCCATTTGGTTTGACTAATGGCCAGTTAATTTTATGTGCTTGATTAATAATGTGTTGTGTCCTTATCTGGGAAAGTTTATTATTGTGTTCATGGATGATGTATTGATATATTCTAAGAATGTGGAAGAGCATGTTGAACACTTAACAATAGTGTTGATATTGCTAATAGATCATCATTTGTATGCCAAGCTTAGAAAATGCAGTTTCTTTCAAATAGAGGTACATTACTTGGGTCATGTTATTTCCAAGGACGGAATAGAAGTGGATCTGGAAAAGATAAAATATATCATGAAATAGGTAGATCCTAGAAATGTGGATGAGGTAAGATCATTCATGGGACTATTAGGTTATTATAGGAGGTTCATCATGAACTTCTCTCAGATTGTCTTTCCAATTACATCATTGCAGAGGAAAGGTAATAAATTTCAATGGACAGAGGAATGTGCAACAATTTTTTAGCAATTGAAACAATTATTGACAAATGCTCTAGTTCTAAGATTGCAAATCTAGATAAAGAGTTTGCAACGTGTAAAAATTCCTATAAGAGAGGAATTGGTGGAGTCTTGATGTAGGAGGGACAGTTGGTATGTTACGAATCAAGGAAATTGAATTAGCATGAGCCTAATTATGTTATGCATGATCTTGAGTTGGCAGCAATCATCCATGCTTTGAAGACGTGGAGGCACTATCTTCCTGGAAGAGGGTTTGTACTGATGAGTGATCATAGTGGATTGAGATACTCATTTGACCAACTAAATCTGAATGCCAGACAAGTTAGATGGTTGGCCACGATTAGTGAGTTTGATTTCAAGATCAAGTACATTATGGGAAAGGAAAACAGGTTTGTAGGTGCTCTTAGCATAAGAGTGCAGGTGAATCACATAGCATCTATGAGTTCTTATGGGATATATCTACAAGATCGGATCTTACAGGAAGGAAAGTAGGATGATAGGTATAGGGATCTTATGTATAGGTTACATCAAGGTACAGGTGATTAATATGTGGACTGTTGTCTCACAGCGGATGGTTTGGTCAAATTTAGAGACATGATCTATGTGTCAGACAACAATGAGCTCAAGAAGCTTATCCTGAGTGAGTTTCATGCTAAGTCGTATTTAGGTCACCCAGGATATCAAAAGACATTGGAAATGGTGAAATAAGTTCTATTATTGGTATAATTTGAAGAAGGAAGTGGAAATGTTTGTGGCTAGGTGCTTGGATTTTCAACAAGTAAAAGTAGAATTTAAGCATCTAGATGGATTACTACAGTCGATCCTGATTCCAGAGTGGAAACGGGAGGTCATTTCCTTGGATTTCATTACTGGTTTGTTGAGTACATCAAGATAGCATGATTATATCATGGTTCTGGTGGAAAGGTTGACAAAGGTATCACATTTCATTCCAGTGAAGTCTACTTATTCAGCTAATGATGTAGCACAGGTATTCATCATAGATGTAGCGAGGTTGCATGGTGTTCCGATGAAAATTGTGTCAAGCAGGGATGCTAAGTTCACTTCCATATTCTGCAAAGAGTTGTTTGCGGGTTTGGGTATAGAGTTTTCCTTCAGCGTAGCTTATCATCTGCAAACATATGGAAAGACATAAAGGGTCAACAAGATTTTTGAGGACATGTTGAGAATGTACATCATGCATCACCAGTGAAAGTGGGAAGAGTATCTTCCACTGGTTGAGTTCACTTACAACAATGGGTATCATGAGTCGTTGAGGATGAGTCTGTTTGAGGCACTGCATGGGAAGAGTTGCAATATTCCTATTAGCTGGAGTGATATAGTGAATAGGGTGTTGATAGGACTAGGCATGTTGGCAGAGATGGAATAGGAAATGTAGGTTATCAAGAAGAATCTAAAGGTAGCACAGAATAGGCAGAAAATTTATGCAGATCAGCACAGGTTGTTTAAGGATTTTTAGGTTGGGGAACCTGTATATTTGTGCATCAATCCCAAGAATAAGTCCTTGAAGATCAGGTCATGTGCAAAGTTAGCACCTCGGTATTGTGGTCCTTTCGTGATCCTTGAGAGGATTGGACCAATGTCCTATCAACTTGCAGTGCCTCCAACAATGAAAGTCCATGATGTTTTTCATGTTTCACTGCTTAAAATATATGTAAAGGATGTTGATCATGTTATTGATTGGTATGTATTGCAGGTGGAGCTAGAAGGAGAATTGCAGCATGAACTTGAGTGTCTTTTTCATAGAAATATGTTGATGCTCTAGAACCGATAAATCAAGCAGGTTAAAGTGCAATGGAAGCAATTTGGGCCCAATGAAGCTACATGGGATATGGTTGATCAAATGTGGGCTATGTATCTTTCTCTATTCATTGGTTGAGCAGATGTATTTTGGTATATGTTTCGTCATGGCATTTTGGTATATGTATATATTTATATGGATGTAAATACCGCCATGAGTTGTGTTATAAAGCTCCAATAAGTGGTATGGTTGTCATGTTGTTATGTTTGTCATGTTGGTTTTCTTTTCAACATGTTGAGCATTGTAAATATTGCATCGAGCTAAGTTATAAAGCTCCATGGGCAGTATGTTTTGATTTTCAATGTTATTGTTGGTTGTAGATGTCATTGAACATTGAGGGTGTTGATCCCCTAAGGGGGAGGGGTCTGTAAAATTGTTGGGTTAAAAATTCCATGTAATTAAGTTAGTAAAGGAAATTAAGAATAAGGTCATGGGACACTTATTTCAAGTTGAATGTTGGGCAAAACATCCTAGTGTGGGTGTTCATTTAGTTATTATGGCTAAGGGAAATTGGCAAAGGCAATGGCAAAGGATTTGGAAAGGAGAACATGTATTAATTGGCATTTTATTTATGAAAATAATGGAAATTAGGAGAAAAGGAAGGTGAAAGGTCATAGGTTGAATATGAGGAGGAAAATGAAGGAAAAATAATGGAAATTGAAGAAAATAGAGGCCTCAATGATAAAAAGGTTTATGAGGATTAGTTCACAACTTTTTTTAGTTTAACATTTTGTGAGTTCAGTTTTGGAGATCTCTCTCTATTCTCTCTACTCTCTCATACTCTCACACACTTAGAGTATTCTTGGAGCACTCTAGCATTGGAGGAAGGAAGGAAAAGAAAGGACAAGAAAGAAAAGGGAAGAAAACATCAAGCAATGAATATTTGGATCAAGTGGATAAAATGAGATTACTTGCAAGTATCGAGTTGCATGTATGATTTCCTTCCTAGTTTTGGCATGCATGTGTGTGTGTGTTTCTCTTGTTGTAATTGGCATGGGTTTTTCCAGGTGTGACAGTGGTTTTCAGCTTTGCCTTGCCATTTTTGGAGTGCCATGGTGTGATGGGGTTTCTCTTACTTGGTTGAACTAGATTATCTAATATTTTATAAACTGAGTGGGGTGGTCTCAGGAGGAAACACAAGGCCTAGGAATCGTTGGACCGATGAAGGTGGGATTGTGGTAAAGCTTGATTGTGTATGCCTTCGTTGGGCCTAGGAATCCTCGATAAGTGAATTTTGGGACATGGTTAAGCCTAGAGGGTGGAGATGGAAAAATTATTACGATTTAGGTGGAGAGATCTGGAGGAATCCATGCTTATATAGGCCTAGTGATACCTAGACCAATATGTGGTGGGATTGTAGTAAATATTGGTTGTGTATGTTTCTTGTTTTCACCTAGGAATCCCTTGGTGGGATTGTGGTAAATCATGTTTGTATAGATTAGGGCTTGGTCTTAGGAATCCCTTCGTCGATTACAGTAAAGCTTGAGGAAGCCTTGGTTGTTTTGTTATAAGTCCCACATTCATGCTTGGAATATGGCACGAGGGTGATTTATTGAAAGAAAGATTTGGTTCATCCTAATCTATGGTCAGGTGTTACTTGGAATTCTTTGGCTTAGTTTTATTTTTCATATGTTAATAATAGCTCTTTTCATCTTATATTCCATGTGTAAATATACTTACTAATATGTGGTTTTAATGGTTGTTCTAACATTGTTATTTTGTTGGTTATATGTTGTTCATAAGCATGGTTTATGACAAACTTTGGTTATAGATCTCATCATGTTTTGATTAATAAATGAAATTTTAATGAATTTATGACCTAATAGATTATAATTTAGTTATTGTGAGAGGGAAACAATCCTTCTTGATGAATCTCAAATAAGTATAAGGTTCATATGTTCAAATTTGTTTTTATGACCTATAGATCACATGTTTATGATATGTTTGACAGAATGCATGTCATGGCTAGTAGGGACCAGTTCAAGTGATTGATCAATTTTTTGTTATAGTAATATTTTCTCAATGTTATTTATCATTTTTGGAAGTTTCATGAAGTTCTGGGAAGAGACCTAAGTCCTAGCCATGAAAAAGTGGCTCAGAATTCGAGGTCGTTGGCACAAAACTGATTGAAAAATGCCACATTCACATGGATGCCTTGTTGTGGGAGTGACTAGAGGGTCTCAATCACATGGAAAGTTTATCATGGGAGCCATTGGGACCTGGTTTAGTCAAGAAGCAAGTTCTTTCAGGGGTCAGACACTTGGAGGGGTTGGTTGGCTCTTGCTGATTCTGTAGCTCCTAAGGGAGGTCTTTAAAGTGTTGGTCTGTCGATTCCACTTCATTAAGGTGTTTTAGGAGGTAAAATCATATCATAGTAACTCTTCGTCACATGTTTACCCTGGTGGACTAGTTAGCTTGGGTAAATGTGGGAGGAGTGTGTTACAGCTAGCTAGGAACCAATTATCATTAATGTCAAGCTTATTATTACTTGTTGTAGGCCTATCCCTAAGTACCAATCCACCACTTAACATTTACCAGCTAGTTAAAATTATGCTTTAATTAATTTACCCCACACAGAGTGACTTGTGAAAGGGGCCAATGTTGAATGTTTTTCAATTTGTGCTTACATGCATTAAAATTTGACATGGTTATAGTAGATACATGCATTGATAGTATGGGAGGGTTCGAAGACTCATATACAACTCACACAAAGAATTCGAAAAAAAAAAGGTAAAATTAAAACATAAATGTCAAGGAGATGAAATTATCCATGTAAAACATCCATGTCATTGGATTCTTATCATGTTATACCTTGAGGCCTAGTGTTGGTTCATAACTAACCTATTCATGGGGGACATATCCCTCCTATATGTACAATGATCATATGTGTTGGTTCAATGAATTATCGATCGTTCTTGGCAAATATGATTATGATATGTTAAATTACTTATGCATGTTTAGGATATTTGGCCATGGTAACAAAATGGCTTATAATGGGCGCCTTATTACTATATCTCCAAAATCCTGATATATGTTGAAATAGTGGAAACCTTCTAGTAAATTGTTGATATCCAAGCATTGTAGATATAGATTTGGATTGGTCTATGAGTTCATATTCTTACTCATTTAGCGAATGTCTTTTTTCTCCTTGACCCGCTCATCATGCATCACCCTTCATAGTGGACAAGTTGGACTAGATAGCAAATGTTCCATTCACGTAACCTAAGAAATCCTCTCATTTGAAGGATGGGCACTATGATGCCTTGACAACAATATTTTCATTAGTTTTCATAGTTTATGTTACTTGGAAATGAGAACATGGTATTTCATCGAAAACTTTTTTGTATACATTTAGAAATCAACTATGACAATGCTTAACCATATAAAC